>APFE030884776.1:0-11471 GCA_000404065.3 Pinus taeda | reverse complement strand
TTTGATATCTGCTACTGATGTTGCACTTTTGTACTCTTAGTAGATGTTAAAACAAGGAGAGATAAATCATTGTTGCTTGAAGCTTATGAGTGGAACGAGTCATAAATGGTACTTTTATCTCTTGACCATTTCTGCTTATATTCTTGAAGTGATTTATAGTTTTCAGTTGTTTATATGTCATTGTATGAATGTGTGGGTTACCATTTGGCACTTATGTACGGTGGAGTCATATTGTTTATGTCTGACATATGAATAGCTTATTATGCAATATACTGTTCACAACTATTTTGCCTAACTTCTTATGCAAAGTGGTTTATCTTAAATGGTTTCTATTCTTATGATAGCTAAATGATCTTTATTACCAGTTATTGTTCGAAATCTCTTTAGATCGCATAATAGAAGATATACATCCCGGGTTAGCGTAGATTAGATGTGTTGTTTCTCACTAGATTACAATAGCATAGAGTTAGTTTAAAGAATCTGAATTAGATTAGCTTTAAAGTACTCTTAGATCAGTATTATTCAACTCTACACACACACACACACCCAAGATCGGGAAACTGGTCCCGTTATCCCCAGTCGGACCCGCTATACCAAACGGATAAGGAGCTGCCAACCAAGGTCCGGACCGGGTGGGTATCCCCCTTTGTTTTCGACCCGATTTTCGGGGCTTCAACAGGTTGAAGTGGCCAAAAATTTCTATAACACTTAGTAGTTACTGCAAATAAATATTCATCAGGAAACTTTTCCTCTACGAGAGAATCTTCTTTAGTATTCTGAATCCTAGACAAGAAATCAGCTACTGTATTTTCTTTCCCTGGTCTATCTAACACAGTAATATTGAATTCCTATAAAAGTAAGAGCCACCTTGTAACTCTACCATTAGTAATAGGTTTTTTCATTATATATCTAATTGCAGAATGATCAGTATGAATAAAAGTTTCATAGCCTTTTATATAATGTCTGAACTTATTGATTGCATGAACAACAGCTAAGAACTCTGTTTCTTTTTCTTTTTGAGTGTTTTGGTTTTTAAGAAATGCTTCGTCAGAACCTTTATTGACTTTAAGAGAATCCTCCTCAGA
This sequence comes from Pinus taeda, assembly GCA_000404065.3. NCBI lineage: Eukaryota > Viridiplantae > Streptophyta > Pinopsida > Pinales > Pinaceae > Pinus > Pinus taeda. Next base: position 10,386 of record APFE030884776.1, on the reverse strand, counting down.
AGTACCTTGCTCTTGAACATCTATAGAAGGTTTTTCTAAAACTCTACTAGACCTGACTTGAACATCATTAAGAGGAACAATCATATAGGTAGGAAATTGTTGTCCTTCTACCATGTAAGCATTCTAAGGATTTTTATTGTTAGGATTTGGAAATGGCTGAGCTAGTAGTTTATTTGTCTTTTGTTGAAATGGAAACAAGAGTTGAGGATTTTTATTTTGTTGAGAAGGTTGTTGTTGTGGAAATGGAAATGAAAGTTGTGGGTTTTGATTTGGAAGTTGTGGATTTTTTTGATTTTGAAAAGATGGAGGATATTGATAAAATTGAGCAAATCTCCCATAAGGATTTTGCATCCCTTGTGCCCATGATTGAAATATGGATTTTGAGGTTGGGGCCAAGGTTGTTGCAAAGAATTCCAATTTGGCGGGGGCTGAAAATTCATAGGGTTGTTAAATCCTTGATTTTGTTGCCCCTGCCAAGGTCTTCTTTAAACAAAACAAAGGGACTCTACTGAATTTGGATCTTCTTGAAAGATAGCTTTGAGCCCAGGGATTGAAGGACAATCCTTGGTCTCATGACTTTCTAAGCAAATCATACATGTTTCTACAACTTTTGCATCCAAGGGGCATTCCCTTAGAGCATGTTTCTTCCTACAGTTTGGACAAAAGATGGCCAAAGCATCAGCTTCTGTTTTCTGCTTGTTTTGTATTTTAAGAGTGTCTAGTTGTTCACTAAGGCTCCCTAGAATATCATTTTTGAATTCATCAAGCATATTGCCAATCTCTACCCTACTTATTAATCCAGTTGCATATTTGTTTGCTCTAATAAGAGAAGGATCTCTAGGCCCTTTTCCCATTTTAGGTTTTCCCCTCGAGAGATGGACACATAGTTCTGTTATGTCACGAAGCAGAAGTTGAGAAATATCTCCCTTCCCCATCATGTTTAAAATATCTATCCATTCATCTTTAATGGCTTTCAATAAAATGTATTTCAAGGTTTCCTCGTCTAAATTACTCATTTTTGCTCGCTTTAAGTTGTATTGAAATATTTCAAGTAAATCCTCCAAGCTTTCATCTTCTTTTTACATCATTTTGAATACCTCATCCTTATGATTGGTGGGCATACAATAGTCCAGGTATCTATCCAAAAATATTTGTTTCATATCATTCCAAGTCCTAATAGATTGAGTGACCAATCCCATGAACCATTTCAAAGTGGCTCCTTTCAATGTTGAAGGAAACCGCTTGAGTTTTTTAGAGTCTTCCATATAGTCATAGGTTCGGCACAAGACTTCAAACTCAAATAGAAATGTTTCAGGATCCTCACTTCGCAACCCATAAAAGTTTGGGAGGACAGATGGTGAGATATTTTTCATTGTTGCATGGGTTTCCTCATCAACTATAAGGAATCCAAATGAGTTATCTCCTTCCCTATTTCCCCCATTATTACCTCTACCTCCACCATTGTTGCCTCCATTATTTCCTCTTCCTCTACCTCTACCCCCTCCTCCAAATCCATCTACTACTTCCTCCATCTTGATAGTTTCCTCATAGTCTTTTGTCTCTTCTATCAAGGGTGGACGAGAGAGAATTCCTCCCTTTTCCTCTTCTTCAGGTAATTCTACTTCTTTGATTACAATATGTTCCCCGGGTAAAAGTGAAGAAAGGTTCTTCTCCTAGATCAGATTTAGTAGATAGTGTGGGAGAATCCTCTAATTCAGCTGTTGCACCTTGAATTCCAGGAATCCTAAGGTTGGGAGTAGATGGAGGTGAATCTTGTCTATGCCTTGAAGTAGCTGGAGTTGTGAAAATCGAACTCTTGGCCCTAGCTATAAACCTTCCCCTAGAATCTCTTGCTCTATGCATGTCACTTTTTTTATTTTTATTTTTTTCTTTTCAAGTCGGGCTAATAATTCTCTTTCTGATCCTCCAGATCACACTAGGTGCAAGAGGAGAGCATAATCAAGAAATTATTGAATTAATAACTATTTTTTCTGATCCTCCAGATCATACTAGGTGCAAGAGGAGAGCATACTTCAAGAAGTTATCAATTTTTCCCTTCTTTTTTCTTCTTCTTTTTTTTGTGTAAAAGATTGGCTACCTAGTTACACTTCCCCAGCAACGGCACCAAAATGTTTATTCAATTTAGTGTGTCCTAAATTGCTACATTAATTATCAATCCGGGATTCGTAAACTGATGAAGTGTGGTGCATTATATGTGCAAGACAACCTCTTTCTTACTTTTTATCAATTTTATCTAGTTTTTGGGGGTTTTATCTTGGTTTGTCTCCTAATGCAAATGATAATCCTGTTCCTAAGTTTTAAGAATACTTTAGAAGGCAAGTTTGGGTGTAGATTTTAAGGCAATTATGTCTGCTATAATGATTTCCAGAACTTAACACTTCAGAAGGTCTTAAAACATACTAGTGATGAAATTAATACTTGAACAAGAATGAAAATGCGCTGCTATTCAAAATGAACTACTGATCATGAAATCATTATCTCTGCTTCTTATCTAAATACAAAAAGAAAAAAAATGAGTTAAGCCACTGCACCCAACAAATCAAAGACTGCAAACTAATAAAAGTAAAATCAATTCATTTCATTCATAGTCTGATAGCTTTCCAAGTAGTCTAAGCTATGGCTTTAGGAGATAACGTCAATGATATGAGGAATTTGATATCTAATTGCAAAAAAATAAAGCCAAAATCAAATCACATCATTCATAGTCTGATATCTTGCCAAGTAGTCTAAGCTATGGCTCTGGAGATAACATCAATTATATGAGGAATTTGATATCTAATTGCAAAAAAATAAAGCTAAAATCAAATCACATCATTCATATTCCGATAGCTCGCCAAGTAGTCTAAGCTATGGCTTTAGGAGATAACGTCAATGATATGAGGAATTTGATATCTAATTGCAGAAAAATAAAGCCACATCATTCGTAGTCTAATAGTTGCCAGGTAGTCTAAGTTATGGCTTTAGGAGATAACATCAATGATATGAGCAATCTGATATTTAAACTAACTAACAAAGCAAGTGAATAAGACTGAAATCAAAACAAAAATGGAATTAAAAAAAAAAAAAAAAAAAACTAAGAAAAGCAAAATCAGCAAAGAGGTTAATCTCATGTCACTAGTTATTGCAAAAATTGTATGAAAATGCCCAGGCCTACTCTATCCTGAAACACACACACACTGATCAATGTTAGCAACAATATACAAATCTTGAAAAATCATGTACAGGAATGAAATGTTAATACCATAACAAATGAAATATACACAGGTGGATAACTATGAAATATGTGCAATGGAAATAAGGAAACAATACATAAAAACTTTACAGCAGTAAGGAAAATGAGACCTCAGCTAGCAGGGGCCCTCTACACAGCCTTGATCAACACGCTATCAGTCTAGAATTATGCTCACGCAATCATATAAAAACAAAGTCTGATTATATTGCAAAATAGAGGAAGACTCCTCTCGTTACAACACCAGACCAATTCACGGCACAGTACAAAGACTAACAACAAAATGATAGCAACAACTAACTAGTTCTATGCGTATGCAAATGCATTATTTATAGGGAAAATTACATAACTGTTTTCTTATGAAACTACTTCAACAAAGGACACGTAAAAGACACCGTCCATGAGTTTAGCATAATGGTTGCCAAGATTATTCAATCTATCAAAAGTGGTTGTTGGATTCGCATTGCAGGGCAATCTATAGCGGTCAAGATGAACCGAGGGATCTAGGAACGACCACGGACACTTCACGTGTTGGAAAACATAGACTTGTTACCATAGGACTCCTTCGTTTGACCACCGTTTGACCACCATTGACCACAACTTTCCTTAATGAATCTGGCTGAACCAATAGGACCTGATCCATGTCCAGGTCATGCCTAACTTGCCCACGTGCCTTGTTTTGCTTGATGACAACTGCAACCTAGATTTAACAAAAACAGTTGCGGAAAGTTGAACCAGCTGTGAAAAGTGGCTGCATTCTGCAGCTAATGAGCAAAATCTAATTCGAATAGAAAACACAAAAACATAGTTAGAAAACCACTTAAATGCTCTTTTGAAATCAATATGCAATGATGTTTGATAGCTTATGAGGTACTAGTCAGGGGAAAAAGTCTAGGAAAGTGTGTAGGAGAGGTGTAGTTTCAGGGCTCAACAGTATTCCTTAGATCTTAGAAGAATTGTCTTCTCGTTCGCATCATCCTATGTCATCAATTTCTAGGGATCAGGCTGGTGACACACCATCAACTAGTGGTAGTAAAGTTCATGGAAATAAGGGTAAAGTTAAGTTTACCTTTAGGTTATGTGATGGGAATCACCCCATTAACCTTTGTCCCTATCTGGATGAAGCCCAAAAACTGTTGGATAACCATCCTACTTCTCTACAGCGACTTCCATCTGGTTACAAGAGAATCTCCCTTAATCCTTCACTCATTGATGAAGTGATTGACCCAAATCAACCGTCGGTCAAACCCACTATCTCTGAATGTGAATCCCATGAGTCTGTACATAACCAATCATAGATCGAGGAAACAGTTGACCTGATTTCACGTTCAAATAATCGTACCTTTCCCATAGAGAGTGAGTATGATACCACTCAAGTTCTTTTCATTTCTTCATATTCCAATAAGCTTGGAGGCAACCCTCTTGTTCCATTAAGATAAGTGGAAAATCCTCCCATTCTTGTAACTCGAGGGGGTAATTCTCTCGTTCTTACGGTACTCCCTCCAAGTAGTCTAGTCACTTCCTTTGATAGGAATCAACTGGCACGATGTCGTCTTCCTTCTTATGTGCCTTTCCAGATCATATTACAGGTTCATAAAATGATTGTATTTGTCACTATTATAAATGAATCTGCATCTGCGAGTATACTTTCCTCCACTGCTTGGCAGTTGCTCAGTTCGCCGCCACTTATGCATGTTACCTAGAATCAGTTGGCTTTTAACAAAGGAACTAGTCAACCATTAGGGATCCTTTCTCAATTGCCTATTACTTTGGGAGGAAAAAATGTTTATATCAATGTGATGGTAGTCCCAGTCCCTTTAGATTACAATTTATGTCTTGGGCTCGACTATGTTTATGACATGGGAGCTATTCTTGCAACACTTTTCCGAGTGATGTGTTTCCAGCATGAAGGTAGAATTGTCACCATTGACCAGCTTTCATTTCCTGGTCCAAATATGGCTTCCAGTCAACTATCTTCCCTAAATGGTCCTTTTGTCCCAATGGTATCTTCCCTGCCACCAATCAATTATGTGGCAACCTATTCCATGCCTACATCAACTGACGATAAATTCTTTAATGTTGTACATTATGTACTGGGGGCACTGGAACCAGATATTTCTAATGGATTCCTTGCTCCATATCCCTTCCAGAGCATTGTTCTCCCATTTGAAGAGAACCTCTTGGAAATCATGACCTCTTATGGGTCGTGATTGTAGGAATTTATAGGGTAAGTTCCTCAGACAGAACACCAGAAGGACACCGCTCACAAACAGATCACAGATCAATACACCAGTATTTTGACGTGGTTAAAACCCTCAGAGAGGGAAACAGTCCACGGCCTGCGCCAACGTGGCCACTACAGGCAATTTATTAATAAAAGAATGAAAATTTACATAAGCTTCTCTCATGCACGGTTAACCTACAAATGACCCTCCATGCGCTTTAAATAGAATTCATGGACCAAACGGGTGTCAAGCCACGGATCAAGTGTCGGTAATACCGAGGAGAGAATGAACCGTCGGATCACTACATATCGTGACCGTCGGATTGTAAGTTACAAAATGTACAATAGTAAAGAAACACACTTTACCTAACTCTATACCTAACTCTATACTAGACCAAGTTGAACTTAACTATTTCCTATGTGTCGGAATATCCTAACATCCCCCCTTAAGAACACCTTGGGATAGGATTGAAGGATTTACAAATATGACACAATAGGAGAAGGAAGGAGGCACTAGAGCCTATCCCCCCTTAGTGACAACTTCCTGAACTCCAAGCATATATCGAAGTTAAGTGAACTTCGCCTCTGTGAGAGCCTTTGTGAAGATGTCTGCAACCTGATCATCTGTTGAACAATATTGCACTTCAAGAACATGGTCATGAATGAGCTTTCTGATGAAGTGCATGTGAAGTTCAATGTGTTTGCTGGGCTGATGCTGAACTGGATCTTTGCAAAGCTGAATGGCACTTTGATTATCACACCAAAGTGTAGTCGGATGCTGCTGCTCAAAGCCAAATTCTGATAGGATCTGACGAAGCCACAAGGCTTCCTTACTAGCTTTCACGGCACCACGATACTCTGCTTCTGCTGACGAAAGAGAAATGGCAGCCTGTTTCTTACAAGCCCATGTAATAGGTCCTGAACCAAGAGTGAAGACATAACCGGCAGTAGACTTCCGATCATCAGGGTCACCAGCCCAATCAGAATCAGTGAAACCAACTAATAGAAGAGTTGCTTTGGCACTGTAATGAATCCCAAACTGTATTGTACCTCGAACATAACGAAGTATTCTTTTAGCTGCTTTCCAATGACTTTCACTGGGGTTTTGCAAAAAACGAGCAACAAGGCCAACAGCAAAGGAAAGGTCAGGACGAGTATGGGTTAAATACAAGAGTTTTCCTACAAGTTGACGGTATAAGGTAGCATCAACTTTAGGAGAATTACAAGAGACTGAAAGTTTGACTCTAGACTGAAAGGGAGAAGGAGCTGGCTTACAATCTTCCATGTGAAAATGACGAAGAATATCACAAGCATACTTGGACTGGGAAAGGGAAATACCCTCATTGGATTGCAAGACTTGAAGACCGAGAAAATAGTGTAAGTGTCCTAAGTCTGTCATTTCAAATTTCTTTTTAAGGCTGGACTTCACATGGTTTATAAGGTTGAGATCACTACCAGTAAGAATAAGATCATCAACATAAAGAACAAGGATGATAAGAGAGTTTCCCACTTTCTTGGTGTAGACAGTATTGTCAGAATGACACCTAGAAAAGCCAGATTCTAAAAGAAAGCTATCCATTTTGGCATACCAAGCCCGAAGAGCTTGCTTGAGACCATAAAGAGATTTCTTAAGTCGACATACAAGGCTGGAGTCTGTTTGGATGAAGCCAATGGGTTGTTCCATATAGATTTCTTCATGCAAGTCCCCATGCAAGAAGGCAGATTTAACATCCATCTGATGGACTTCCCATTTTAAAGAGGCAGCAAAGGAAAGAACAAGGCGGATAGAGTTCATTTTGGCAACAGGGGAGAAGGTTTCAGTGTAGTCAATGCCTTCAACCTGTGAAAAGCCCTTAGCAACAAGACTAGCTTTATGTTTATCAACTTTCCCATCTGGTCCATACTTGGTTCTATAAACCCATTTACATCTAACAAGTTTGCGTCCCTTTGGTAGAGGAACAAGATCCCATGTATCATTTGCCAACAATGAATGATAGTCTTCATTCATAGCTGCTTCCCAATGTGGATGGCCTGAAGCTTCTGCAAAAGTGTCAGGATCATGATTTACTGGAGCTTGAGCCAGTAAAGAAGAGGCTCTTTCAAACTGAGAACGAGTACGTCGCTGATCTGTAGGATCACCGGCAAGATCACCTGCTGCATCCCGAGTAGTACGGACCCATCTTGGAAGTGAAGGAGCTGAAGGAGCTGAAGGAACTGAAGGATGATCCTGAGAAGGTGGTGGAGGATTATCATCCTCACTTTCATCATCTGAAGAAGAAATGTTTTCAAAAGTAGAAGAGATAGGAAGAGGTGGCACATCCGCCGGACTAGGCTCGCAGGCCGATTTATTTTCATCAAATTTTACATCTCTTCTAATGATAACATTTTTGAACTTAAATGGAATAAGTCTATAACCTTTTACATCTTCAGAATATCCAACAAAAGTACATTTCTCACTCTTAGGTTCTAAAGCTTTATGCTTTTCATCTGGAATTTGGGCCCATGCTTCACTTCCAAAAATACGAAAGTGACTTACATCTGGTTTAATGGAACTCCAAGCTTCTTCTGGAGTGATATTCTTTAGAACCTTAGTAGGAGTGCGATTTATTATATAATTTGAACAATTAATTGCTTCGGCCCAAAAACTAAGACTGAGTCCTTTAGATTGCAGCATACAATTAGCCATTTCCTTTAAGGTGCGATTTTTCCTTTCAGCTACACCATTTTGTTGTGGAGTGTATGGAACAGTATGTTGCATTTGAATTCCATTTCCGGTGCAAAAGTTGATGAATGTGTTTTTAACATATTCTCCACCATTATCAGTTCTTAGCTTAAGAATTTGATGTCCAGATTGTTTTTCAACAAAGGCTTTGAAGGCCAAAAATGTGTTAAATACTTCGCTCTTGAGTTTTAAGAAGTATACCCAAGGGCGTCTGGAGAAATCATCAATGAAAGTTAAGAAATACTTGCAGCCAGAGAATGAAGCAACAGGAAGTGGACCACATAAATCACTGTGCACAAGCTGTAAAGGGGCTGAGGCGTGCCAAGAGGCACGTTTTTCAAAACTGTCCCGATGATGTTTTCCGAGTACACATCCGGAACAAACACCATCTCTTCAAGATACCATAGGAAGACCTGTCACCATATTTTCTTTACATAGATGCTGAAGGGAGCGATAGTTTAAGTGACCAAATCGCTCATGCCAAAGTTTGCTCACTTCATCATTATGAGCAACAAATACTGAGGGAAGATTTGATGACCAAAAGTTGTGAAACTTATACAACCTTGTGGAATCATCAGCAATACCAGTAGCTAGAATCTGTTTAGGATCTCTTAGATCCTTGATTACAACATCATTAGGTGAAAATTCAACAATTTTACCTTCACCTGAATGAGTTATCTGATATACAGATAGAAGGTTGCTAGATAAGGTTGGAACACATAATACATCATTAAACTGACCATTGTCTAGATGAACAGTTCCAGTCCCTAGAACATTAAGAGATCTATCATCACCAACACATATATTTTTGGTGTTACAATCATGTAAAGAAGAAAACATGGCTTTATTTTTGGCCATGTGATAAGAGGCTCCAGAATCAATGAGCCACTCATGAGAATGAGAAGAAGAAAATACATTTAAAGCATAACCAGACTGAGATGATTGACAACGACATGCAGAAAGTGCCATTCCTGAAGATGAAGTTGAAGTTGAAGTAGAAGAATGCTCCACATGGATGTTATGTTTCTTCATTGCGGCTTCCAAGGCTTCCATCTTCTTAAAGCATTGAGATTCTAAGTGGCCATCTCGATTACAAAAGTTACAATGTCTATCAGTCTTCTTCCATTTGTTTTTATTGGTCTTATCATTTTGCTGAAATGATCTTTCATTTTGAGACTGAGGTTGCTTAGGACCCTTGTTTGGTTTAGGACCATTCTTTTTAGGATATGACTTCTTAGGATTCTTTAAATTTGGTTGCTGCTGGGCGGCTAACGCTTTCTTGGAAGAGTTTCCAAGATTAAGAAGACCAAGGTGTAAGAGTTTTTCCTGTTCTCTTATTAAAGAATCAAAAAAAGAGTCAAAGGAAGGGGCCTTGTAGTATGTTCCTTGACAAATGAAAGCTTCCCTTGTAGAATGGAAGGTGGAAACAAATACAGAGTAGGCTGGTCCCAACTTAGTAAGGATGGAATAAATAAGGTTACTATCTTCTTTCTTAACCTTAACACCTTCCAAGAGATATCTAAGAGTCTTGAATTTGGACAAGAAATCTTCAATGCAAGAAAAATTATTAGGATCCAATGTAAGCAACTCATTTTCAAGTTGATGGGCTCTAATTTCATTTTTAATCCCAAAATCTTTAGTGATTTGTTCCAATGCTTCATGAGGAGTATCAAGTTCTGCAATATGAAATCTAAGATCAGGAGAAATAGACATCCCTATCAAACCACGTGCTTGATCTTGTCTATTTTCCCATTTGGAACCTTGTCTTCATCTATTGGTTTCTTCTCTTGGCCCGTGGCTATTCTGTAGAGACCTTTACTTCTAAGTAAATCTTCCATGTATGATGCCCATTGGAAGTAGTTAGTGCTGTCAAGAATGACTTGGCACGGACTTTCCATTTTTTTTTAAAAAAACTGAAGCTGAAGATGCTGAAAGTAAGTGTTCCAATGGATAGATCTCGAAAAATTAGGCTGTTTTAAAAAAAACGGCTCTGAAAAAGGCTTCCGATGAAGAAGTTATGGCTTTTTGAAAAAAAAATCGTTGAAGTCGCCGGCAAAGTGCGCGAATGTGCGGGAATGAAAAAAAAACGCCCCACAAAATGGAGATTTGAACCCAAGACCTCTACTCTCTTAAAATAGCTTTGAACCAATTGATCTATACAAAAAATTTGAGAGAGAGAGAGAGAGAGAG
>APFE030884765.1:134288-153616 GCA_000404065.3 Pinus taeda | reverse complement strand
CCAACTTGGGAGGTCGCTGACTGGGTGGTGGATGGGTGTGCCAGACGTGAGGAGAGTGGCTAGATTCAACGTAATTGCATTCATTGCCATTATACCCCTCCTTGTGGGCTTGCTCCTTGCCCTTTGACATAAAATCCTGTATCTGGAGACTTAGTTCGCAAAGCTGATTTTGCATTCCCTCCAGATCTAGTCCTCGAAGCTGAGTTTGGATTTCCTTCACATTTTCTTCAAGTTTGTCCATCCCTTCATTGGCCATCGCTTGAGCTCTAGTTGCTACCATACACCGACCTGATGAAAAATTGGGACCACCAAAAAAATTTCACAATTAAGTGAATGGTACCACCATGCTCAGCTCGTCGTCCTGATTTTAATGGGCTAGATCACCAATAAGCGCCCCGGAAGATCTCATACCTTCTTTTTTTTTTGAAACTCCTAACGGAGTTTTACTCCTCCTTGATCAATACTGCAGTCACCAAATCCTCAAAATGTCAATGCGGCCAAAAGTCCTGCGACAATTATACCCTGGTATAGGAACCCTTCACAACGACTCTGGTCTGGTGGATCTAAGAGATCTGAATGGCGGATCGGGTAGCGCTGGACGGATGAACTGACTGCTTCTGCAGATCTGATGACTCTAATAGATCGAAATGGCTGATTGGGACCGATGTCTGCTGCTGCTGCACTCCTTTGCTCAAGTGGATCTGGAAGAGATGATGATTGAAAAAAGGGAACTAGGGTCTTGAGGAGTGTCAGGTGCTAAGATCGCAATATCATAAGGGTCTGGCGTAGTAGACTCGACCCAATGTTTCAGGGCTCTAACTAAGGAGGGTCGACCGTACCCTTAGCCGTACCACCTGACTACCCTATCGTACGGGCGAGTATTCTCTCTGAGTGCTGTTCTCGGTGTACTGTAGCCACAAGACGGCCGGCGGTTTATCTATGGCGAGGTTTTCAGGGAGCCTATGGGGCTTCTGATATACCCAGAGGGTACGTGGAAGACAGTCCGTGCGCGGTTCTGTCTAATGCGCTACTACTCGAAGGGTTACCCACAGGGGTTACAAGGGAGTCCAACAGACGTGACCACCTCTTGTATTTCCTGCGTGCATGCCCCCCCAAATCCACAGATTTATGCGCTCAACGACAAATCCCGTGGTTTAAAGACGCCGGAACACGTCTCGAGCCAAAAAAAAATTGCTACAAAATGGAGATCCCACCGGCCCTGGAAAGTGCTCTGATACCACTTGTTAGCTCTTAACCTTCAAATGATACCCAAATACAGAATATGCGAAGAAAAGAGACCTAGAACACAGAATATGCGAAGAAAAGATACCCAGAACACAGAATAGTAATGATTTTATTATTCAGAGAGTAATGTTCACTTGCCTCTTCGAGGGGGCAACCTCCAATAGAGCAGAGCTCGATTACAAAATAAGACACGATACTCCTCGCAGGGAGTTTCTATCCTTTATATATGACTCATTCGTGCAATACCACGGGCCAATACCGCGTATTACTAATACCATCTATCTAATACTACGGCCCATTTGCAACTAACTGTGGTTCCGTTATTAATTGTGGATTAACCACTTACAATTATTAATATGGGCTTTATTGACTCTTGACTATGACGTGGTCCCATTACATAGATAAGAGGGTTAGGGTGGGACCCTAACAATTGTTACCTCTGGAAAAAGTTTCTTTAGCGTACTTCCCTAGCACGCATCCTCTACATAAGTCATCATGCTCACTACTAAGGTTTGTTACTCCTGTAACAGTTTCTTTGAGCATCATCAATGCTCCACGGTTTAAGTGTCCCATTTGCCTGTGCCATAATTCATTTCGTAAATTTTCACCATTATAGTTGATGCTTATTAGTGTCATTAGAGACTCAAGTTGCAACCTATACAATTTGTTGCTTCGAGTCCCAATTTGTCTCTTCTTCCTCGACCTTGGATGTTTGACATATACTTTACTTCCTATGAAGTATACATCATATCCCTTGTCCTCTAACTGGGACACTGAAATCATATTCATACCTAATCCATGCACATGAAGAACATTGGTGGCTCGGACACTGGTCCCTGCTTTCGTCAGAAATGCTATGGTGCCTCTCCTTACTGGAGTACACTTCGTTCTGTTTCCCATAGTAATATGGAACTCTGTTTGTTTGCCTTGATAGCTCGAGAAATGTTCTCGTACTCCAGTCATATGAGATGAAGCCTTGTTATCAATGTACAAAACATCTGCTGACATTGAATTTGCTAAGCATGTGAATTCTTCTTCTAATCTGGAAGACAATTCTGAGACACTTTAAGTATCCATCTTTGTGTTATTTTTCAAACAATTTCTGAAGCTACCCTGCCCCAAAAACTGTTGCAGGAAAAACTGTGTTCCACCAATGAAACACCTCTTCGCTGAATCTTCTGCTGCATTGTTCCTTTTGCCACTGACATATTTTGATCTAGAAATCTTACCTCTCTGTCGACTTACTCAAAGAGAGATTTACCACGAAAATCTAGCCCTCTTGGCCTAAACTGCGCAAACCCTTTGGGGATACAAGTCAGTGCCTCTGCAGGAATTTTGAATTCCTTTCTTCTTTCAGTGCTGGGTCTTCCGACTCTTTTCTTCTTGCTTCACCTTAGCTCTGATACCATTTGAAAATTTCTAAATATAAATCCAACTATAGTGATTAATATTATTTCTTCTACTTATTAAGTCAGAAATAAGTTATTCACAATGTTCTTATGGCAAATATCGAAATAAATTCTATTGCAACATTCACAATTAAAATAATGTGGAAAGTAAATGCAAAGAAAAATACCGGCACAAATATAACCACAATGACAATGATTTTTGGATAATCGTCCCTAGAAAAACCTAATGTGGGAAAATCGGTGTAGTAGATTAGGGTTTCTTTATTATTCTTCAGCAAAAATCTCATGTTCAAGTTACAACCAACAAAATAGAAGAGGAATCTCTGAGAGAAAATTTACAGACACTTCCTGGTTGGTTTCTGATCCAGGAGAGGCCTTGATGCCCCCTCTGCCTCTCACTACGTCAGCTCTTGCGTGAGGATTGCGCAGTCCCAACATCAAATTGTTTGTTTCTTCTCCTCTGCATCACAACTTCTTGCTAATCTCCCTCTACTCTATGTCTTCTGCTCCTACACCCTGGACTGATGTTGATTACCCTCACTCTCTTTTCCACCTACAACTCTCCTTCTGATTCTATTTTCTCTTGCTGAACTTCAACAAGTGAGAAAATCGATCTTACTTGGGTAGCTGAGTATCTGCCTCTGGTGTGTTCTCCAAGGGCCCATCAAGCCTTCTCTTATAATCCTCTCGTTGATCAATCAACGACCCAGATTATATCCTACTCAATGGCTAGAAACATATTGACTTGATCTTCGCCTTATTCTAGAAGTTTCACCCATAGTTTAGATTAATACCCATTTTAATTTCCTAAGTTTAGACGTAGGGACCCTTTAAAAATAATTAATTATTTTAATAAAATTGTCTCAAGGTGGAATTTTCCAAAACATTTTATGGGTATTGGAGAATGCATGTATCCAAGCCTCCCTGCGAAATTTGAGACTTAGAGCACATTCGATGCTACTAGAAATAAACATTCCAATGTTGCGATATTGGGATGCGCTGATCTCCTCCAAGCTTTGATATTGCCTACTCTGATGTATTGGACCTCCAACATGCAGGACCTCTGATATGCGATCACTGATCTCCGATGTTGTTGGACCTCTGATATTCTAGACCTTCCTAAGGCTTCAATCCTTGAAATTCAACAGACCGTATCTTTTGATCCAGGAGTCCATTTTTGGACTTCCACATATCGTTGGAAAGCTTGTTTAGAGCACTTTCCAATGGAGTCCTTTTGCTACTTGGAAAATGACTACAAACTTCTCTGTTCATTTACTCTTTGGACAGTTGGAAACACATTTTGCAGTAAATGACAAGTAGGATAGAGATTCTCATGATGAACATAATCACCTTTACATAAATTTCAACTAATAGCCATTAATGCTCTCCGAAAGTATTCATTCTAAAGCACCAAAGTATCTCACAACCTAGCTTTAAATCATATGCCAACGATTTAGCCGATTTGTCTTACCACGATACATAAGTTATTTTACCCATATTTTTCTTTTAATCCCTATGTAATGAGCTCTAACTTGCCATGTTGAATCATTGAGTTATTTTTGTTTTGGAAAAAGTGACGAACATCTTTGAAGTCTCCAAAGTAAAATTTTCATGAAAAATGCACGATCCAAGATATAATTAGCTATATTTCATTTGCTAAGGAAAAGGTGAATTCAAATATTTAGCGCTGTTTTTTTTATAAACTTAATGAAGTGAATTCAAGTTTTGAATTAAAAGTTTTCTACTTAAGAAGATGACAAAATTTGCCTTATTGGTGGCAAAAAGACATCGATGAGACTACAAATTATTAAAAATTGTGCAAAATAATAAAATCTAAATATTGTTGTCTAAGTTAAATAAAAACATAAGAATATATTAAATTTGAGAAAGAGGAATGTAAAGGAATTTTTTTTAATATATCATTTGGTCTATCTCATGCTTATATTATTTTCAACGTTGATTTTTTTTTTTCTAATTAATTTTCCATTTTTAGCATGGGCAATAAAAAGTAAATTGTCTTTGACATTTTAAGCATTATCCAAGGATATCATATTGACTAAAAACTAAAACATATAATAATTTTCTTATTTATTATTTTCATATAATATTTCTTTCTATTATTTTTTCAAGAAAAACTTATTTGTATGTGACAGTATACACATCATGTTGTCCTGAACAAATAAAACGTAATAATTGTGACAAAATATATGGTTTCTTTGTTCATGAACTTCATTGCAAATTAGATATTTGAACCTATTAAAAACATAAATTTGTTTCGGCTTAATGGTTAAGAACATGTGTTTCTTCTTGGGAGGTCATAGGGTCAAATTCAGATGGAGTAGGGTATGTACAACTTGTTGAAGAATGTGTAACTAGGTTCGGTCTTCTTAAGCATTAACTGTATTTTTGTAAAGAATAAAATGAAAAAGAAATTATTTTACAGGTCAAGCACCCGTTGAGTGCTTCTAGGATTTGTCAAAGAGTCATTGTCATATTTTGAGGACCCTATGGGCACATTGTATCTTGTAAAGAAAATTTATTGTCTTTAAAGTGTTGAAATACCTCCAAGATCAAGTCGGCCTAAGGAGTTGTCAAGTCGACATACATGAAGAGCCACGTCCACCCTTAGAAGAGCCTATATATAGAGAGGAACACATCCTCCATTTTACACACTCACTCATCCCATTCTACGCAAAGAATAGGAAGAAAAGAAGTCGAAGAAGTCGAATTGTTTGGGCGAGGTCTCTCTCTCTTAAAAGGTCGAAGTTAGGATTTCTGTGCTGGGACTATCTTGTGATTAGATCTTGGAAGAAGAAGAGAAGAAAAGGTAAGAAAAGGTCTCCTTAGGGTGTCTCATTATCCCTAAGACTCAAGGAAAGGCAAGAAAAAGGAAAAGAAGGTTATTTAAGGGTCATTAGAGTCTCTAAGAGAAGCAACAACAGTTGCAGCAGTTATTGTGAGCCAAAACTTTGGATCTACAGTGAAGTGGTCGAAGGAACTACAACAAAAGGTCAAATTGATCTTGATCTTGGTAGGTATTTTTGTCCAAGTCATTAGGTCATGGTATTCGTCAATTGAAGAATCTATAAGAAGGAAGAGATTTACGGGTTTTCCCCTCAAGAGGAGGGGTTTTGGCCCTGGCTTACAGCCTATGCATTGCTTACTATAATAATAAGGAACAAAGATAATAAGTAAAAAGTTAACACAAATACTTATTAAGAGAATTAACCTACTTACTGCCCTACTGAATTCTCAACATGGTATTAGAGCTAAGGTGATCTAAGGGCATCATGAAGATCTCCTCTACAGTGAAGAAGTTCATCAAGAAGATTGCAATTCATCTCAAGAAAAGCATTAAGGAAGCATGGAATTTCTTATTCTCTACAAAGAAGGCATCAATCAAAGAAATGAATGAAGATCTTTTCTCGGCTCTCTTTGGTACATTTCAAGATGAATATGTTTGGGTAATTGATAGTTGTGCATCAAGACACATGACTAGCCACCCCAACCAATTGAAGACCTTATCAAAGGGAAAATTCGCTTATTCAGTGGAACTTGGAGATTACAAGAGCTATCTCGTAAAAGGCATTGGATCAACTTGAATAAAGCTGGAAGATGGAAGCAACATACAGCTCAACAATGTTTTATTCATTCCAGGTTTGCATAAGAATTTACTTTCAATTTCATGTTTAGAAGATCAGGGTAATAGAATAACCTTCATTGATGGAAAGGTTGTTGTTTGGGGAAAAGACTCAAATATAAATCAAGCTAAGGTCATTGAAATCCGAGAAGGATGACTCTAGATTAATATCTCCAGTAGTCCAAGCCCTATTTCACATTGAAATTAGCCCATGTGAACTTTGGCATTGAAGATTTGATCATCTACATTTCAAAATCCTTCCCACTCTAAGCTCCATAGTAGATAGAATTCCTCAGTTAAAAGAAGATCATGAAGGTGTCTACAAGGGATGTACATTGGGTAAGAATACCAAGAGACTATTTGGAAGTAGTGTTTCGCGGTCAAAAGAAATATTGGATCTCATTTATTCTGCTGTATGTGGCCCTATGACTCCTAAACTCTTGGAGGATATCTATATTAAGTGACATTTATAGATGACCATTCAAGAAAGACCTGGGTTTACTTAATGAAAACTAAGGATGAAGTATTTACAAAATTTCAAGAATTCAAAGTTGATGTGGAGAACCTTACAGAAAACAGAATCAAGATACTAAGATCAAATAATGGAGGAGATTATAGAATTCTGTAAGGAATCTGGGATTAAGAGGAAGCTAATAGTCCCATATAATCCCGAACAAAATGGAGTTGCAAAAAGAAAGAATAGATCCATTAAAGAAAGTGTAAAGGCATTGTTACATGACCAAGATCTACCTAAGTTTATGTGGGGAGAAGCCACGAATACAACTATCTACATTCAAAATCGAAGTCCCCATATATCTCTAGACAACAAAACTCTGGAAGAAGTATTCACTAGAAAGAAACCATCTATAGATCATCTCTAGATCTTTGGGTATCCTGTATATATCCATATTCCAAAGGACAAAAGAAAGAAGTTGGACCCTTTCGGCATGAAGGGTATATTTGTTGGATATAGGCACTCATCAAAAGCTTATAGGATCTATATGAAAGATGGACATCACATTGAAGTCAGTTGTGATGTGATTTTTGATGAGAGCATAGCATTCAAGAAATTAAAAGAACTTTCCATAGACTTTGATGACGAAGAACTTCCAATATTTGAGGAAGAAGCTAACCAAGGGAGAGAAGAATCACACCATGAAGAAGAAGGTCCCAGTGAACCTATTCAACCTTTGTCCATTCCTAAAACAAGGAAAATACCTAATTGGCTGAGATCTACACTACTTGATGCAAAAGGTCATGGAGCAATGACAGGCTCATTCATGGAAAGAAAGAAACCAAAGAGATATTTTGGGTATGTTGCATACATGACAAAACTAATAGACGCAGAACTATCCTCCTTTGGAGAGGCTATTGTGAATCAAGTTTGTCATTGATGTCAATATGGCATTGACCGAGATGGAAAGTATTCTCGAGATTCTTGGTTCCAGATGATGATGAGGTACATGTTGAACAAACTCTTGTTTGGTAAAGATGCCATCAATGAAGATGTCAAGCTATTAATATGTCAAGCAACCGATGAAGAAATCTTAATTCATAGAACTAACTTTGATATTTTCGAGTGTCAATCATGTGCCTTGTTTGATGACGCAGACCTTAAGTGCCAATGATGTATCTAATATACAATCCCTTGATGACATACGGAGGACTATACTTGATGATGTCATATGTGATGACATAGTTGGAGACTGCATGATGACATGAATGTTGCACTATTACATGTTGACACTGTAATGAATCACTTGGTGATATATGATGACATGGAGGATTTCATGATGACGTGAAAATAATATAAAGATAGTTGGAGTCATAACAATGAAGAAGCCATTAATGATCTCATGTTGTCCCAAACATTTTTTTTTGCACAAAAATTCAATACCAGTCACATTAAAAAATGTTTTTCACTATCTTAGAAGCAACATCTCAATATGATTCCTATACCATCTTTTAGAGCATAATTTTTCCTTTCGAATGAGCTCTTACTTGGCCCAAAACTCCGAATAGTTTGGGAGATATTGAGTTTTTAAGTTAGGAATATTAATCTGGTCCTTGAGTTGACCTGTGCTAGGCCTCTCATGTCGACCTCCTTCAAGTAGACATGTCCCTTCAAATTTTGAGCGAAATATGTATTATATATATGTATATTGTATTATTATATATATGTTTATATATTATTATATATAGTTCGGACCTCATTTAGAATCATTAGCGCAGTGAAATATTTAAGAGAAAAGGCGGATAAGAAGATAGAGGGAAAGACAAGGTCAAGGAAAATAGGAAGTTTATTGTTTGGGTTATTTGTTGTTGGGTTATTCTTTAAAATCGAGCTACCTTACCTCAGGAATAGTGAATGTAACCACAAATATCTCAGACAGTAAACAATCACCTATATTTGACCTCGGACCTATGGGATTGCAGCCTCGTGGAAGGTTATTTTTTGTGCCTCTGGTCTGTGATAGACTAATGTGGAACTTGAACCTAAGGAGAAGAACAAGGGATTGATTTGTGACAACTTCCATTACATCTCGGATAGGGACAAAGAACACTCATATATAGAGTCATATTGTCAGCAACATGTTGTAGCTCATATTAGTATAGTTTAAGATTATCTCTTGGGGCAAGAGGACTTGGTATAGACCTCAAATCAGTATATGAAGGCTTAGGTTTTCATGGAGGCTCAAATTTAGGAGCTCGAGAAGATCAGACCTAGTATGTGGACAGTCCTATGGAGGCAGCTTCGTGATAAATCTAGGAACAATCACCTGAAGTAAAGTTTAGATTATTGACCTATGTGTGGATAACTGACTGTGGAAAACCGGAGTTACCATTCAGTGAGTGCAGTTTTTGGACAATCCTCTTTCAATCTTATATTCCAACTTGGAACTGAAGTTTGTGTGCATCTGTGTGTGGAGTAGTCTAAGAAAAGTGTGAAGATTGGGTTTGGCTTGAAGACTTGAAGATTTGTGAAGAGAAAGGAGCCTTTAAGCATTAAGACATTGTACTTATTGTTGTAGTGATTGCAATCTTGTATTAAATAATAATTGAAGGACAATTCAAGTTTTGATAGCCTCTAAGAGTAGTGTGCAAGCATACTGGAGAATAATTTGTAGATTTGTCTTGGAGATATCTTGCCAAAGACCTATTGTGCAGTTGTTGGAGAAGACCCTAACTAGAGTAGCCTTGAAGACTATTTTGGAACCTTGTAGATCTTGAAGAGTAGTTGGAGTTGATCTTGAGCATATCTTGAAGAGTCATCTAGAAGCTTATTGAAGACATCTTGTTGAGAATCTTTAGTTGATCCTAAAGATTCTTGGAGATCATGATGCATTGTTGATGTCATCATGAGGTGACCTTGGAGATTTTTTTTGGGTACCATGAAGAGTTGTGGAGACACCTTCATGAGAAGACAAAGTTGTCATTGATGATGTGACGTGGATGCTAAGCGATGACATAGTTGAAGATGAACAAGGCTCGTTGAAGAAGACATTGGGAGCCGTGAACGATAACCAAACATATCTTGACAAAGTAAATCTAAGGGTTGGAGCCCAAGAGGTTAGAGCCTTGTAGAGGCAAGGTTGGTGCCTTGGCGGATAAGGTTGGAGCCCTAGAGGATCAGAGTCCTCAAGAAACGAGGTCGGAGCTTGAACCAGATATAGGGTTGGATCCCTTGGGGTTGGTGCCTCAGAATTGACAAGGTTGGAGCCTTGGAAGTCCAAGTTGGTTCTTGGAAATATAGGTTGGATCCTGGAAGATTGAAGATCGGTGTCTTCATCTAGGGTTGGAGCCCTACAGATATTGTAGTTGATTCGTTGTAAAGAAGAAATTAATAAAAGCATTCATTCTTATTGTTTATTTTATGTTCTAAATATAAGTGATCTAACTGGTAAAAATAACAATTGAAAAGAAACACTGACTCAAACCCCCCCCCCCCCCCAGCATTTCCAACAATTGGTATCAGAGCTAGTACCTTCATTCAAAGCCTAACAACTTGAGGGTTGATCCGTAGAACACAAATGGAAAAACCATGGAAGAAAGCCTCCAATCCTCCTAAAGATGTCTTTTCTTCAATCGTGAAAACTGAGGGCAATCAATCTGGGAAAGTGCCAATGTTCAATGGAAGCTTTGATGTATGGAAGGTAAGAATAAGAAATTTCTTTATGGCTCAAGGCGTTGGAGTGTGGGAATACTGCTACTGATAGCACAATGGACGGCGAATCCAAGGAGTACAATACAGAGGAATGAAGACAATTTTGAATGGGCTACCAAATTCTATAAAGGCTAATTTGAAAAATGTTCATCAACAAAGGATATATGGGACAAAATTCATGACCTTCACTCAAAAGGAGCATTGACCATGACCTCTAGTCAAGAAGATGATGGAAATCAAGAAGGAAATCCAAAACTCATCAAGGAAGCTGAAAATAGGAATGATGACATCAAGGCCCAAGAATACCTAGAAGAAGAAGAAAGAAAAGAAGACTTTGAAGAAGAGCTCCTAACTAAATTTATAGTTGTCGTGGAAGAGATTAACAGTTTGAAAAAGGAAAATGAGGAACTTAAGAAGAAAGTGCAAGATGGTGACCAGGACAAGATAAGGAAGGAAGTTGACCTTTTCAAGCTTCAAGTACAAGAAAGAGATTACGAGCTCACTGAACTTAAGGAGGAAATTCATTAAAACAAAAGAAAGCATCATGAAGATGTCATATCCATGACAAGTCAATTGGATAAGGCAAAGAAAAGGGAAGAAACTTTCTCAAGCCACCTTGAACAAAGACTCAATAACTTGAACAAACACTCAAGAACTTGAACAAACTTGAAGCAGAGATTGGTCAATATAAGGAAGAGGTCTCCTCTCTTAGATCTCAACTAGAAGAAGCAAGGAATCAAGCACAAGGAGCTAAGAAGGTGATGGAAACTTTGGCATTCATAGAAGGACAAGTTGATGAAGCAAAAAAGGAGAGAAACACCAATATGTGCCAACTGGAAGAAAATGATGATGACATCACCAAGTGAAGATTAGAAATCACTTCTCTTAAGGCCCAATCATGTAAAGAAACAAAGATGAAGGAAGAAATGGATATCATTTTATCAAAGAGGGATGAAGAATGCAAGAAAGTGAAGGAAGAAATTGTCTTTCTTAAAAAAGAAGTTGACTTGTTGAATAAGAACTTGAAAAGTTCTCAAACCCTAGATGACATCCTAAGTCATCAAAGGTCTCTATGCAGGTGAATCCTCAAGCAAGAATGATAATGCCTCAAATATCAAGGATGTGAGGAAGCCAAAAAGAAATGTTGATGCTCCTAGTTCTAGCAAAGGCAAGGAGAAGAGTTAAGACAACTATGGAATAAATCCTACTCCAAGGAGACTTCCAGATGGTGTCAGGAATGCAAAAGGCAATGAATATCATCAAAGAATCCCAAGGAAAAAATCCTTCAGAAGTACATCAAGGAAATCTTCATCTCCGAGGTACCAAAGTGTATTTCTTGGTTATTTCTATTCTTGTACAAACTTTGGGCACATGGCAAAAGATTGTAGGGAATATCACAAAGACAAATATAATGGTCCCCGTCAATCTCCTAGAAGCAATTTTGCAAGAAGAAGTCATGATTACTCATTAATAAACAAAT
This sequence comes from Pinus taeda, assembly GCA_000404065.3. NCBI lineage: Eukaryota > Viridiplantae > Streptophyta > Pinopsida > Pinales > Pinaceae > Pinus > Pinus taeda. The sequence goes on along the minus strand of APFE030884765.1, from coordinate 141,677 downwards.
GGAGTGCTTCAATTTCCATAACATTGGACATATGGCACGTGATTGTAACTTGACTTGGGTCCCTACACAAGCTAGAATCATGACAACCAAGCCAGAAAAGAAAGTTACATAAATATGGAGAAATAAGCAAATTGGATCCAAAAGTCTCTTGGACACTCTAGCCAACAACACATGTTGTTGATTTGATGAAGACATCAAGATGTGCTATCCCATGTCTTTGATTATGAGACTCTGCCAAAAGGGAGACCATGCATATAGTTAGGGGTGGCTTGGCATCATTCTTGTAGAAGCTATCTGTGAAAAGGCTCTATGAAATCCTTGATGAGTCACTCATGGGAAATCATCCTTTGATAGATCATCTCTCGGGAGCAACTCCATTGAAGAACATGATCCCTTACTCATCCCATGGACTATTGTTGAAGATTTCTTCCATTTGATCACCAAGTAATCTTTCTTGAGGTAGAGGAGTTTATGTAGATAGGGGGAGTTGGTTCATCACATGTAGACACATCTATCATGGACCTCATTGCCAGAAGGAAGAGCATCATGACAGGGGGAATAATATACCTATGAAGAACTATTATTGATGAAGAAAATATGATGAAGAGAAGCATCTTAATAGGGGAAGTACTTGGGCACCTTGTTTTCCATTGATGTCAAAGGGAAAGAATATTTCCATCAATGATAAAGGGGGAGATTGTTAATCAAGGTTGTCATTGATGTCAATATGACATTGACCGAGATGGCAAGTATTCTTGAGATGCCTAGTTCTAGATGATGATGAGGTACATGTTGAACAAACTCTTGCTTGATAAAGATGCCATCACTGAAGATGTCAAGCTATTACTATGTCAAGCCACTAATGAAGAAATATTAAGAAGTATTAGAACTAACTTTGATATTGCCAAGTGTCAATCATGTGCCTTGATTGGTGACCCAGACCTTAAGTGCCAATGATGTATCTAATACACAAGCCCTTGATGACATATGGAGGACTATACTTGATGATGTCATACGTAATGACATGGTTGGAAACTAAATGATGACATGAATGCTGCACTATTACACGTTGACACTATAATGAATCACTTGGTGACATATGATGACATGGAGGACTTCATGATGACGTGAAAATAATATAAAGACATAGTTGGAGTCATAACAATGAAGAAGCCATTAATGACCTCATGTTGTCCCAAACATTTTTTGCACAAAAATTCAAGACTAGTCACATTAATTTTTTTTTCACTATCTTAGAGGTAGCGTCTCAATATGATTCCTATACAATCTTTTAGAGCATAATTTTGCCTTTCCAATGAGCTCTTACTTGGCTCGAAACTCCAAATAGTTTGGGAGATATTGATTTTTTAAGTCAGGAATATTAATCTGGTCCTTGAGCTAACTTGTGCTAGGCCTCTCATGTTGGCCTCCTTCAAATCGGACCTCATTTCTAATCATCAACTCGGTGAAATATTTTAGAGAAAAGGAGGATAAGAAGACAAAGGGAAAGACAGGGCTGAGGAGAATAAGAAGTCTATTTTTTGGGTTATTTGTTGTTGGGTTATTCTTTAAAATCGAGCTACCTTACCTTAGGAATAGTGACTGTAACCACAAATATCTCAGGCAGTAAACAATCACCTATATTTGACCTCGGAAGTGTGGGATTGCAGCCTTGTGGAAGGTTATTTTTTGTGCCTCAGTTCTATGATAGACTACTGTGGAACTCTAACTTGAGGAGAAGAACAAGGGGTTGATTTGTGACAACTTGCATCGTTGAAAATGGCAACAAGAAATGCTAAAAATAGAAGTTCTAAAAATAGCACTGCTATAAATAGCATTTCAGGTACTAGTGTTGGACATAGCAATAAGCAATGAAAATGGAAGTGCCAAAAATAACATTGCTATAAATAGCATTTCGGGTTAGATTTCAATTTTAGTTAATCCCTGAACTAAAATTGAGAAGTAAAATTCAAATTTGATCTTAGCAGTTGTTTGTAAAATAATTAATTAATTCATCTTGAGTTAATTAGTTGTAGAAAATCGAACATGAAGTCTATGTGGGGACATGCAACAGTTTCTCCATTGATTGAGGAATTTATCCATCAATTAAAGAGATAAGGATGAGCTGTAATACTGAGTTGTAATTTGTTGGCTTAGTTACCTAAGTCAAGTCCAGTTCGATTAGTTCAAATAGTTTGTTGAATTAATTGTGAGTTCAGTTAGTTAATGCATGCATTCATGTAACTGTTGCACTTCAGATAACTGAATATCCTTTCATAAATAACTCATGCATGTCAGTTCAGTCAGAGACCCAGTTGGAGGATTTTTCCTATAAAAGAAGCTCATCCATGCAAAAGGAACTCTCTCCTTCAGGATTGCGTAGTAAGATTAGAGGTTAGTGAGTGTGTGAAGAGGCCAATTCACACAAGTGGTGGCACTAGACCCCAAGGAAAACTGCGCAAGAAAATAGGAGGCTTGGAGGGCAGAGGAGAAGGTTTGTGAGAAGCCTTTGACTGCCTATGAGCAGCAGTTGGATTGCAAAGAGAGCATGATAGCTTGTGAGCTGATTCTTTTTGTAACTTGAACATATTTCCACTTATATGATAACACAGAGATTGGAGTTTTAGGCTGAGGCTTTCCCTAAGTTATTGTTCTGTGTTCATGTGTGATTGATTTCTCATTCTTAGTTATATGTGTTCTAATTGATCTTGCTCATATTCGATTAAGCTTCCACGAAGTTTGATGTAAAAGTAGATCTTGTATTTTGCTTTAAAATATTGCATAATCTGTTGATCTACAGTGGGAATTTCTACATGGTATCAGAGAAAAGGTGATCAAAGCGAAGAACAATATACAAGAAGGGAGAAGTTCGAAGTTTGAGTTTCCTGAATATAGAAATCGAGTTCTTATCACATCTCAATTTCACTAATGGCGTTCAATGGTTTAAGACTCGAGTACGCCCTTGATGGTAGCTCGAATTATATAGCCTGGAAGGATCGCATGGAAACAATATTAGAGAATAAAGGTCTAAAGGACTTCATTGATAAAAAATTCCCCAAGCCAGAAGCAACTGATGCTACAAAATTGGCGGAATGGAAGAAATGTGTGGCTAGAGCAAGGAGAATCCTCCTGGAGGACTTCGAGACCACATTGTCTTGAGCCTTCATGGGAAGGAGACACTGTTTTCGATGTGGAAAACATTGAAAGATCTATATCAGAATAGTAGCGATCAGAGGAAGTTGGCGCTGAAAGATAAGCTTCACAAAATGAAGTGTGAAAAGGGCGACATGATCTCTACATATCTAAACAAGCTCACCACCTGTAGGGATGAGCTTGAAAGTGTAGGGATCACGACAGTTGATGATGACATGGTGAGTCTTTCTCTCCTCGGTCTTCCTAAGAGCTAGCATAGCTACCAAGACTTGGTAAATGGAAGAGAAAAATTGCCAGATTGGGAATGACTTTGGTTAGATCTGATGCAAGAGGAGACAAGGAGAAGCACCAGAGATGGTTCTTCATCCAAGGAGGATGAAGAAAATTGTGACTTAGCGAGTAAGGTAAAGAAAGGGAAGGAGAAGGATTTCGATCCCAAATCGAGTTCTTCCCATGGTGGGAAGAAGTTTGACAAATCGAAAGTGCGATGCTTTTGTTGTCATGAGGTGGGCCATTTTGTTACAAATTGTCCACTGAGAAAATCCAAGATGGGATCTAAGGAAGGATCTAAAGGTGAGGCATTGGCCTCACAGTTCGAGTTGGATTTCACCCTCTTCGCATGCATGGTTTCATCCATGGTGGGATGTGGTTGGTTTCTTGACATTGGAGCTTCTTTCCACATGACCGACAACAAGAGTTTGTTCAATACCTTGGAGGAGAAAGATCTCCAGATACTCATAGCGATGGGTAATGATGAAAAGTATAATGTCTTAGGTGTAGGCACAGTTGTTTTTCAGAGGGAGCATGGAGCTCGCATTACCTTGACCGATGTCAAGTATGTACTAGGACTGAGGAAAAATTTGGTGTCTGTCGCTATGTTGGAAGACAAAGGCTATGATGTAGTCTTCAGTAAGGGAAAGGTTTTCCTTCGACACATCACCTCGAGACAAGTGAAGCAGATTGATTCATGAGTCAAGAACCTGTATTCTCTTGAGGTTCAAGATGCATACAAAGCCTTGAGGAGCAAGGAAACTGATGGAGACTTGGTGGTTGATAGGGAGAGTACATTACCTCTCAACATGCAATGCCAGAAGAAGTCTCGGACAATTGTGGAGGAGACACAATTGGTGAAGCAACTTTAGGAGGTTGTGGAGCAGCCACAACTAGAGAAGTCGAGAGGAGATTGAGTAGAGACATCTACTCATGCAGAGACCTCTAGTAGGGGGAAATTTCAAGCCAAATGGGTAGAGGGATCACATGCATCCATACCTCCAGGTAGGAGGTGGGGCAATGTGGATTGACAGTCCCAAGTAGGCTGGAATAGGGGCAGGATCATTGAGGTACCCAACCTCTTTGATTAGACCTTGCTACAGGAGCCTCGACGAGGAGTAGCAGGACTGGCTAAGTGGGTAGAGGCAGATGCAAATGGAGCAGCAGAGAGAGCTACAGTGCAGGAATCCCAAGATAGTGCAGAGCTAGCAGGCTGCGATAATGCGAGAGGCACAGGAGTGTTGCACCAGTGCAGGATGGCACAGAGAGGTGTACAACGGTGTGAGATGCATGGAGTGTTGCAGCATCTCAGAGGTCATAGAGGGAGCGCTTGTCAGTCGCAGAGGAAGCTTCAGCATTAGAGGGTGTTTCTAGCCCAACAAGGAGGCCATTTGGGAGATTTTTTTATTTCTATAGTTGTTGGAGCAACAACACTTGGAAGAAGTGTTGCATGTAGAACATTCCAAAGGTTCAAGATCGGATTTGAGTTGAATTCCTTTCTTGTTGAGAGGGAGTGTTGAAAATGGCAACAAGAAATGCTAAAAATAGAAGTGCTAAAAATAACACTTCTATAAATAGCATTTCAGGTACCAGTGTTGGACATAGCAACAAGAAATGAAAAATGGAAGTGCTAAAAATAACATTTCGGGTTAGATTCCAATTTAGTTAGTCCCTGAACTAAAATTGAGAAGTAAAATTCGAATTTGATCTTAGCAGCTATTTGTAAAATAAAATTCATCTTGAGTTAATTAATTGTAGAAAATCAAACATGAATTCTATGTGGGGACATGCAACAGTTTCTCCATTGATTGAGGAATTTATCCATTAGTTAAAGAGATAAGGATGAGTTGTAATTAGTTGGCTCAGTTAACTGAGTTAATTCCAATTAGATTAGTTCAAACAGTTTGTTGATTTAATTGAGTTCAGTTAGTTAATGCATGCATGCATGTAACTACTGCACTTCAGATAACTGAATATTGTCTCATAAATAACTCATGCATGCATGTAACTACTGCACTTCAGATAACTGAATATTGTCTCATAAATAACTCATGCATGTCAATTCAGTTAGAGACCCAGTTGAGAATAGAGGAAGAGACATTGTACTATCAGTTGGAGGATTTTTCCTATAAAGGAAACTCATCCATGCAGAAAGAATTATCTCCTTCAGGATTGCACACTTTCATCAAAGGTTAGTGAGTGTGTGAAGAGATGAATTCACACAGGTGGCAGCATTGGACCCTAAGGAAAACTGCGCAAGGAAATAAGAGGCTAGGAGGGCAAAGGAGAAGGTCTGTGAGAAACCTTTGATTGTCTATGAGCAGTAGTTGGATTGCAGAGAGAGCACGATAGCTTGTGAGTTGATTCTTTTTGTAGCTTGAACATATTTCCACTTATATGATAATACAAAGATTGGGGTTTTAGGCTAAGGCTTTCCCTGGGTTATTATTTTGTGTTCATGTGTGATTGATTTCTCATTCTCAATTATATGTGTTCTAATTGATCTTGCTCATATTCGATTAAAATTCTGCAAAGTTTGATGTAGAAGTAGATATTGTATTTTTCTTTAGTATATTGTATAATCTGTTGATCTACAGTGGGAATTTCTACATCCATTACATCTCGGACAGGTACAAAGAACACTCATATACAGATTCAGATTGTCAACAACATGTTGTAGCTCAGACTAGTATACTTTAAGATTGTCTCATGTGGCAAGAGGACTTCGTACAAACCTCAAATCAGTATATGAATGTTCAGGTGTTCATGGAGGCTCGGGTTTAGGAGCTTAGGAAGCCCAGACCTAGTATGTGGACAGTCCTGTGGAGGCAACTTGGTGATAAATCTAGGAACAGTCACCTGAAGTAAAGCTCAGATTGTTGACTTGTGTGTGGGTAGTTTGCCCGTGGAAAACCAGAGTTACAGTTCAGTGAGTGCAGTTTGCATACAATCCTCTTTTAGTCTTATATTCCACCTTGGATCTGAAGTTTGTGTGCATCTGTGTGCGGAGCAGTCTAAGAAAAGTGTGAAGATCTGGTTTGGCTTGAAGACTCAAAGACTTGTGAAGAGAAAGGAGCCTTTGAGCATTGGGACGTTGTACTTATTGTTGCAGTGATTGCAATCTTCTATTAAAGCATAATTGAAGGACACTTCAAGTTTTGATAGCGTCTAAGAGTAGTTTGCAAGCATACTAGAGAAGAATTTGTAGATTTGTCTTGGAGATATCTTGTACAAGACCTATTGTGTAGTTCTTGGAGAATACCCTAACTAGAGTAGCCTTGAAGACTATTTTGGAATCTTGTAGATCTTGAAGTGCAGTTGGAGCTAATCTTGAGCATACCTTGAAGAGTCATCTAAAAGCTTATTGAAGACATCATGTTGAGAAGCTTTCGTTGACCCTGAAGATTCTTGGAGATCATGATGCATTGTTGAAGTCATCATGAGGTGACCTTAGAGATTTTGTTTGGGTACCATGAAGAGTTGTGGAGACACCTTCATGAGAATACAAAGTTGTCATTGATGATGTGACGTGGATGCTAAGTGACAACATAGTTGAAGATTAACAAGGCTCGTTGAAGAAGGAATTGGGAGCCGTGAATGATAACCAAACATATCTTGACAAATTAAAGCTAAGGATTGGAGCCCAAGAGGTTGGAGGCTCCTAGAGACAAGGCTGGTGCCTTGGAGGATAGGGTTGGAGCCCTAAAGGATCAGAGTCCTCAAGAAACTAGGTTAGAGCCTGAACTAGATATAGGGTTGGAGCCCTTGGGATCGGTGCCTCAAAATTGACAAGGTTGGAGCCTTGGAAGTCCAAGTTGGTGCTTCACAAATACATGTTGCAGCACAGAAGATTGAAGATCAATGCATTCATCTAGGGTTGGAGCCCTACATATATTCTAGTTGATTCATTGTAAAGAAGAAATTAAAAAAAAAAAAAAAAAAAAAAAAAAAAAAAAAAAAAAAAAT
>APFE030884765.1:88558-133984 GCA_000404065.3 Pinus taeda | reverse complement strand
ATAAAAACATTTATTCTTATTGTTTATTTTGTGTTCTAACTATAAGTGATCTAACTACTAAAAATAACAATTGAAAAGAAATATCGATTCACCCCCTCCCCCCCCAATATTTCCAACAACTATAAATCATTGAGAATGGAAGAATGCCATGAATGAAGAATATCAATCTATAATGAAGAATGGAGTTTGGGAGATCGTACCTAGGCTTGAAGATAAATCTTTGGTTACCTCCAAATGGATCTCTAAGGTCAAACATGTAGTGGATGGAAATATAGATAAGTATAAAGCAAGATTTGTGGCTAGAGTATTCTCTCAATTTGAAGGCGTCGACTATAAAGAGACATTTTCTCTAATAGCAAGATATATCACAATTCGACCGTTGCTCTCTCTAGCAACATCAATGGGATGGAACATCAACCAAATGGATATGAAGGCTACGTTTCTGAATGGCACTAGAGATGAAGAAGTCTACATAGAGAAACCCTTGGGATTCGAGGTCAAAGACACAAAAGCATATGTTTGCAGATTGAAGAAAGCATTTTTTATGGCCTCAAGCAAACACTAGGGGCAGGGTATGCTAGAATGGATGCATACCTACAAAGAATGAGATCCACAAAAATTTATGTTGATTTGAACCCTTATATCAAGGTTGTAGATGGAGAACCTATAATTATTCTTTTATATGTGGATGATCCTCTCTTAACCAGTGTAGAAGGATGAATCGAAGAATGTAAGAAGCTTCTATAAGCATAATTTGACATGAAAGATCTCAGGTTGATGCATTATTACTTGGGACGCAAATTCTGGCAAGGACCTAATGAAGTTTTCTTGGGTCCAAGAAAGTAGGTAATCGAGATACTGAAAAGATTTGACATGATGGATTGCAAACCTATGACTACCCCAATGATCACCAACTTGAAGAAACTAAGAAGTTTTGAATGTAGGCCTGTGGATCCTTCCAAATATAGACAACTCATTGGCTCACTAATGTACTTGGTGAACACTCGACTAGACATATACTTTGTAGTAAATGTTCTTATTCAATTCCAATTGGAGCATAAGCATGATCATTGGGTGGCAACAAAACATATTATGAGATATCTACAAGGAGCCATAATCTATTGTCTGAAATATGACCAAAGAAATGATATTCCACTGATTGGGTATATAGATTCTGACCGGGGAGGCAGTGAGCAAGATGGAAGGAGCATTATAGGAGGATGTTTTAGTTTAGGATCCTCCATGGTCTCATGGATGAGAAAAAAGAAAGACACAGTTGCCTTAAGTAATGGTGAAGTTGAATATGTTGTAGCTTTTCAAGTAAGCAGAGAAGCATTATGTTTAAGGAAGTTGCTATCTGACTTGTTTGAAGGACCAATGAACCCTATAATGATACTCTATGATAACACCAGTTGTAAACATTTCTTCGAGGATCCAGTCTTTCATGGAAATAAAAATCATATAAACAAAAAGTATCAATATATTTGAGAGCTAGTGCAAAATGGTGTGTTGCAACTACAATATATCTCCACTAATGAGAAAGTAGTTGACATATTGACAAAATCACTTCCGAACAAGAAGCTTGTATATTTGAGAGACAAACTTGATTTGGTTGATATGTCCTCCCTAATTGAGAGGGAGAGATAGACACAACATTCCTGTTTTCACTTGGAAAGAAAGAATAGAGGATTGGGTAACCATCTGACATTCGATGCTTTGTGAAGAATGTGTAGGGCATTCAAGACAAGAGTAGTCGTGGACCGATATTCTTTGAGGATTAGCTACCCAATAGATTAATAGTCCAATGGGGGGTCATACCTTGTGAACACTTGGGTGGAGTATGTACCTCAAGAGACAATGATTTTATTGTCTTTGGATCATTGGTCTTGCCAGCATTATGCTCTGATCATGTGGATGGAGTTGTTATTCAAGGGCTTGCTATGTAACAATGGCAATGAATATGATGCTAAACAGATGGGTTACCAATCCAACTCCTTTTATGAGATCTCTTCAGATTGAGAATGATCATGTACCTCTTATGAATACCTCCCTAGTTAAGAGGGAGTGTTGAAGAACGTGTAACTAGGATTGGTATTCATAAGTATGAAATGTATTTTTGTAAAGCATAAAATGGAAAAGAATTTTTTTATAGGTCAAGAACCTATTGAGTGCTTCTATGATTTGTCAAAGAGTCATTCTCATATTTTGAAGACCCTATGGACACATTGTATCTTGTAAAGAAAAAATATTTTGTCTTTAAAGTGTTGAAATACCTCCAAGATCAAGTTGGCCTAAGGAGTTGTCAAGTCAACTACATGAAGATCCACATCCACTCTTAGAAAAGCCTATATATAAAGATGAACTCATCCTCCATTCTACACACTCATTCATCTCATTCTATGTCAAGAAGAGGAAGAAAAGAAGTCTAAGAAGAGGGTACGAAGAAGAGGAAGTTGAAGAAGTTGAATTGTTTGGGCTAGGTATCTCTCTCTTAAAAGGTTGAAGTTAGGGTTTCTGTTTTGGGACTATCTTTAGGTTTGATCTTGGAAGAAGAAGAGAAGAAAAGGAAAGAGAAGGTGTCCCTAGGGTGTCTCATTAGGCTTGAGACATAAGGAAAGGAAAGCAAAGGGAAAATAAGGTTATTCAAGGGAGATTGAAGTCTCCAAGAGAAGCAGCAGTAGTTGCTGTGAGCCAAAAATTCAGATATACTGTGAAGAGGTCAAAGGCACTACAACAGAAGGTTGAATTGATCTTGATCTTGGAGGGTATTTGTCTAATTCATTCGGTCATGGTATTCGTCAATTGAAGAATCTATGAGAAGAGAAGAGATTTATAGGTTTTCCTCTCAAGAGGAGGAGTTTTGGTCCTGGCTTGCAACCTATATATTGTGTCACTATTAATATTATTTTGGTAGTTGTTTGATATATCACGTACTGTAATAATAAGGAACAAAGCTAATAAGTAAAAATGTAACACAAACAATTATCAAGTTAAGAGAATTAACCTACTTACTGCCCTACTTAATTCTCAACATGGTATCGGAGCTAAGGTCATCTAAAGGCATCATGAAGATCTCCTCTATAGTGAAGAAGTTCATCAAGAAGATTGCAAGTCATCTCAAGAAAATCATTAAGGAAGCATGGAATTTATTATTCTCTACAAAGAAGGCATCAATCAAAGAAATGAATGAATGTATTTTCTAGGCTCTCTCTAGTACATTTTGTTGATTTATGGTAGCATCAGATGTGCTCTAAGCCTCAAAATTTGTAGGGAGGCTAGGACACATGTATTCTAGAATACTCAAAAATCGTTTTGGGAAATTCCACCCGAAGAAGTTTTTATTAAAATAATTAATTATTTTTAATAGATGCCTAAGTATAAACTTATAAAATTAAAATAATTAAAGGGTATTAATTCAACTGGAAGTGAAACTTCTAGAAGAAGACGAGGATCAAGCCAAAATGATTCGAATCATTGATTAGAATCTAATTTGGGGCGTTGGTTACTCAACGAGAAGATTATAAGAAGAGGATTGATGGGAATTTGGAAAATACATCAAGTAAGAGATTAAGAGATTGATTTCTAAAAATAGTAGCGCAACAGTTGTCAGAGAAGTGATCGAGGTGATTTCTTGCAGTGAGAAGCAAGGATACTTTCCAGAGAAAGTTTTCCTTATCCGGATAGTAAAAGGTAGAGAGCATAGAAAAACATCCAGAGAGGTTGACGCAGGGTCATGCAAGGCCATGCAAAGCTATTTTGTGGCAACGGAGAGCTTTAGGGGGAGTCTGAAATTCTAATGAGGAATAGTTAGGATCTAGTCTCTGATCCGGGTGTGAGACTAGGAGGACAGAGGGTCATGTTGATCAGTGGTTGTCATTGATGTCAACCCAAGCAGCACCAGGGGCTACACTGATCTCGCATGGGCATTTTGACTTGACAAATTACTCTATTCTGAGTCAAGTATCTTCTAGATGGATTCTACTCATCGAGATTTCTTTTGTTGATATATGGCACACCAAGTAATTCTTCATGTTTGAGGTATTTTCATGTTTGAAGTTAGTAACCCCAGTTAGAGGGCTAAAACCCTATGGGGTTGTGGCATGGCACTCATAATTGGTTGTGGTCATTGAATAGTAAATAATTAATAATGTTTTTTTTCTCCTAAAATCCCTCCAATGTTCACTTGTTGATGACCCTCTCAACTCAAGACAATCATATAAATATTGACCCTCATATCCTCCTCTAGTAGGGATTTTGTGGATTCAAACAGGACATTGTGGAATTTTCGCTATCACTTTTTTTTTTTTTGTGAAGCTTCATAAGCTGAAATTAAAACCCATTTGAGCCAAAATCTTGATGAACTTTGTGACCAAATTTCAAATCTTAGTTTGCTATATTTTCAGAGATATGATCTAAGGAAGTTAGGGTTTTTGCAAGCTCCCGAATTCCATGTCAAACAGGTGATTTTGGGAAAATTGTCATAACTTTCTCTCTGAGCATTGGATTAAAATTTCGTAAATATTCATAGAAATAGTATGGATTTTATTTTTTTGAGTAGCATTTTCAGGGCCGAAGGTCGCAACAGTGACACGTAGCACTTCATACACGTTCGCTCTACTAAACTAGTCTATAATCAGGTCATCGTGGGAGATTGAGCATAACTCTTTCTTGAAGAATCCAATCTTGATCAGACCTATGGGGTTGGAAAGAGGAATTAGAGGGCTACTGAAGGATAGAAAGAGGACTTAGAGGGCTACCAAAGGACAAAGTGTCAGACCCTGGAGCTCTGAATTTACATATATACAACAGATTCAATATCAAGCTCCTAGAAGGCAAGAAAAAGCATGCATTCAAGGATCACTACCGTAAGGACCACACATCAACAGTCAAGGGTAAGTCTCCTACAAAATGGTATGTATGATTAGTGTTTAAATTTCAAATATGAGTATCATCTCTGGCATATGTTTTTGCAGGACAACGTAAGTACATATAGGATCTAGGTTATATCTCTATGTCTCTATATGTCACAGTTATTTTTGATACCACATTTTGGATGTCCTATTCTTGATACTACACATTTGATGCTACATATTCTTGATGCTACACCAAGTCTTATAAATCTATATGATTTTGTATGTTCATGTTACTTGTCTTGTCATAGTTGATAGAATGGTCTCTGTTGTTGTACATAGAACTTGGTCCATCACAAGTCTAGGGTCTGTCATCAATTTTTATTGTATATATTTTTAGGTTAGTTTTGGATATAGTCTTGCATAGCGTCAAGGCCTATATCAAGAGTTAGAGTATTTGTCTATTGTTGCAACGAGTCAACAACAAAAGTGACAAGCACACTTCAAGTACACATTGTAATTTTAATTTGTATTTATTCATTATTATGCACTTACATGTGTTTTGCAGGTAGAGGTAAGTTGAAGGGAATTTTTTTTGTTTTGGGATTGGTTTCATTGGGAAAATTTTGCATGCAGGTAGAAGAAGATTCAAGTACAACTTCAAGCAATAATTCAAGAGAAGAAGTATCAAATCAAAGGAAGCATTACAGCGGGATATCCTTTGAAGACATGAAAGCCATCCATATATTGTGAAGAAGTGTCAAGGCCAAGAGTCATCATTGTAAAGTTGTAAAAGAGTCATTTATAAAAGTGTCATCATTGGAAGAGTCATTATTGTAAAAGAGTCAATTTGCCTAGAGTCGAAAAGGCATTATTGGGAGGTATAGGAGTCTTTGTTGGGATGATGTCATGGTTGGGTTGCAGGTCATAGTGTGATTGTGTGTTCGGTCAAAATCATTGTAAATCATATTGTATCATGAATCGTTGTCCCTGGTATAGGAATCCACACTCTTGTCTCATTTCAGTCATTATAAGGTGGCAGGAAGGTGGTAGGCAAGTGTATGAATTCACCTACAAGTTGGGGCCTGTGAACACTTCAGGGTGGTAGGGTGGTTTTAGGGTGAGTTGTGGCTCACTAAGGTGTTGGGGCATCCATTCAGTTGATTACTGAAGAAACTAGGGCATTGGGGCGTCATTCTAGTGGGAAGTGCAGAAGAATGCTTTTCTAGAATTCTAAGAAGTTGTTGCTTTCATTTCAGTTGGGACTAAAGATTAAAGAATTTATTAGAAAAATGTTCAGTGGTTTTTGGATCGGAGGGGTTTTCCACCTAAAATTTGTGTCTATTGTGTTCTTTTATTTACGTTTATTGCTTCATAAACATTAATAATAATTGAAGATTAACTAATACTCTGAAAAATATTTGAAAGTACTAATTGCTAAGAAATATTGATTCACCCCCACTCTCAGTATTTCCAGCAATTGGTATCAAAGCTTGGTTCTTTCAATAGTAGTCTAACAACTGGAAGGAGATCATGGTGTATACTAAGAATAGAGCTCCTTTGTTCAATGGAAATAACTATGCACTTTGGAGTGGAATAATGCAGGTTCATTTGTTGGTGCAAGGATACAAAGTATAGGAAATCGTTGACAAAGGCTTTACACCAACCCAAGATGAACAAGGTAAGAAAAATATGGTATATGATGCAAAGGCTAAAGATCTTATTATCAGTGGACTTATCAAATATATTTATCTTAAGGTATTGAGTTGCAAAACTGCTAAAGAAGTATGGGGCAAGCTTGAAAATATATATGCAGGCGACTCAAAGGTGAAAGAAGCAAAGCTTCAAATTTTCATGGAAAAAATTGAGCAACTCAAAATGAGGGAAGATGAAGATACTGCTACATACTTTCAGCATGTTGATGAAACAACAAATACATTGCAAGATTTGAGAGAATGTGTTGAAACAAAAATTGTTGTTCGAAAGATCCTCAAAATCTTGTGAGCAAGATTTAACCCTAAGGTATCTGTCTTGTGATGAGCCTCATTATTGAGTAAGTATATGGGCCTTAATTGGCCTTAATCCACCTCTTAGCTTAGTCAAAACAACTATTCTCACAACTTATTGCATACTTTTGTTATATTTTGTTTATGAAATGAGTTAGAGTTGGATATTTGGCTTTGTGGTCTAATATGCATGTAATACAGGAATAAAGGAAAAAAGCAAGGAAAAATGCAGGTATAAAGGATAAAAGAAAAGAACTATGGCAAAAATCTTGGTAAAGACTCAAATGGGACAAGGGAAAGTAACTATAAGAGGTAAATCCTCCTCATTTACTACCCCTCCATTCGAACATTCCACCATCAGCTCGAAATGCACACAACCATCACTTTGAAGACTAAAAGACAACCGAGCAAGGGAAAGGGATAGAAAACAATTCATATTAAGTTGGGAGCCAAGCCTTCCTAATGGGAAGGAAGTCATTAGAGACTTCAAATGTATAAATAGAGAGGCTTAAAACCTCAGTAGGATTCAAATTTCTATTGTATAACTTTGTTTTATTTCCGAGTTGTAAAGACTTGTGACAGTTTGCTCTGTAATCCATGGTTTTTCTAATAAGAATGAGTTATGTTTAAGCCAACTCTGAGTTCACTCCGAGGGCTAAAGCTCTTGGGTTAGGGCCTGACCCAAGTAGCCAAAGATCCTCTTCATTGTACATATCTGCTAGCATAAGAGTTTTGTTCTGTTTATTTGCTTAAGTAATTTCATGGTTTTCTAATTCATTTGCTCAAGTAGTTTTCTGGTTCTGATTCATTTGTTTAAGTAGCTTTCTAGTTCTGTTCATTTGTTTGAATAACTTCCTTTTTCTGCTCATTTGCTTCAGTAGCTGCATTGGCTTTAAGTTTACTTCCATTTGTGTTTTTTTAATTCACAGGTTAGTTAGAGGAAAAGATTACTATCAGGTTGTGCACAAGTGTCTCGGCCTCATCTCCTCCCTCTGGGACCATGACTTAAGGTAGAGGCCCTTTAGTAGCCCCAAAAACATAGGTCTCTGGTTCTCGCATGGGCTATGGAGTTCAATGTTTAAAGAAGTTGTTTGTTCACCTGCACTGGTTCTCTTCGTCATTTTCATTTGTAACCACCTCCAGCACGTTCCTCATGCATCACTTCATCGTCGTCCGATCACCAACAAACCTTCACAATCACCGTCAGATTCACTATTTTCTCCAACTACTGCCTCGCATGGATTCCACCACTCACTTTATGAACCTTAAGTCCCCACCATTGATCTACTTTGCCTGATCCGATGACCATCACGTCACTTCCAAACCTTTAAGTGCTTTAAACCCCCACCATTGATCTGCCTCACCTGATCCGACGACTATCGCTTCACCTGATCCCCAACTAGCTTGGCTGATCCCCACCATTGATCAGCCCTGCCTGATCCAACGACTATCACGCAATATCGTGCGGATTAGTGCATGAATGTTATCTACCCGAGAGCACGCGAGAAAAGTGATTTTATTGTGCTATGTGTCACGCAGTAAGGCTAATCACGTGAAATTTCCAAAAACTACTAACAACCTGAAGGACGCATGAGAAACTACTTACTGCCTTAGAAACCTACTCTCTCATTTCCGCACATTTCCTTTCTCCGTGATATGATCTCTGTCGTTCATCTCTTGACTTCACCCGTGTGATAAGATCTTAGCCGTCCATCGCTCTTGTTAGCCTCATTTGTTTATCTCTTGATTTCACCCCCATGATTAAATATCAACCATTCATCTCCTTTGTTAGCCTTGTCCATCCATCCCTTGACTTAACTCGCACGATATGATCTCCACCATTCATTGTGTGCATTCATCTTGTTCATCCATCTAGTTGCTTAAGCCTTCGCGATAAGACCTCAGCCGTTCATCATGTTCATTACCCTATTCACCCATCTATCTACGTAACCTCTCGCAATTTAATCTCCGCAATTCATTTTCCTTTCACCCAACCGATTCAATGGTTCTTATGCATTGTTGCTCCCTCATGTCCTCCTTTCACTGATTTTGACCTCTGATTGCTTTTTCTGCTTGAAATACGATTTAGCCTAAGTTTCTTTATTACACCTTAGTCTAGTTTTGATGCTCTTTATTTTTGAAACTTGGATAATTAGCATTAGGTTAGTGTTAATTTAGCAATTTTGCTTAGTATAGTTGTTTAATTGGTTAGTTAGGTCATGGTGTGATTTAGCATTTCATGTTGTTTTCTTCATTACTGCAGTAGAGTAGCTCTCTCTTAGAATAGGTTTTCTCTCCTTCCATCAAAGAATTAAGCTTCTTCTAACCCTATAGAAGTTTGGCCTGGAACCCCTGGGGTCTCTTGCCAGACAAACAATGACAACAGGCAGGACCTTCACTTCTACTTGTGCATATAGCACTGTCACCTCCAAGTTTGTACGAACCCTAGGTTGATAAGTAAAGCTAGTAGCCCTGGGAGTTGCAATATTATTGTTGCAATACCTAGGCTCATCACTTTTTGGCACCATTTCTAGGGATGTGTCTAAGTAGAAGTAATTACTGCTTTCTTCTATTTCTAGTCTCCAAACTTTCTTTTTTTCTACTTCTAGTCTTCAACTTTCTTCCATTAGTTTATTTCTACAAAAGTAGTCTAGTTTCTTTCTTTCTTTCAGTTGTCATTATCTGCTTTCCTTTCCATTCTGCAAGTACTTTCTAGCTTTAACAAAATCTTACAAAAACCAACCCAAAAACATTTCCTTTCATGCCTCGTAGGATTAGGGACACTTCATGAAAATTCTTGTCAAATACCCCCACTGCATCCAATAGGAAACCTTCTCTCTTCTTCAGTGATGTGAATTGGAAGACCCTTTAGGTGAGCAACCTTACCTATTTGAGCAACCTACAGAAGAAGAAGAAGAGGAAGAACCCATTCGTATTGAACCAATGGCTGGAAGCCAAAATGACATGAGAGATATAGAGAGAATTGAGTATGCCTTCCCCATCAGGGAAACCAATGGGGACACCAAGATGAAGAATATAAGCCCCTCTACTCTACCTCATTTCCATGGCCTGACCACAGAGGACCTTGACACTTTCCTATTTGGATTTCTTGTTATATGCCGAACCTACGAATATACAAATGATGAGCAAAAGTTAAAATTATTCCCATCCACCCTCAAGGATGCAGAGTTGCGCTGGTTCATGGGTTTATCTGGAGATAGCATCACAACGTGTGCTTAGATGCAGCAAACTTTTAACAACAAATATAGGGACTACTATAGGTCAAAGGACACTAAAGAAGAGATTTTTAGGATGAACATAGGCTAGGATGAATCCCTAGAAGACTATGAAGAAAGATTCCAACTTAGTTACAAAAGGGTCAGGTGCACACTTGACCCTGAGTCACTAAAGCTGGTCTTGCTTAGAGGAGTAAGGGAAGATCTTCTGGATACCTAAATATGATAGTAGGAGGAGATGTCTACAAATTACCCTATGAGGATATTAAGGTTGTCTTTAGAAACCATTCTAGGGCAGCTAGGAAAAAGGGTAGGGGTAGTCAACCTATGACCAATACACCATCCTCTAACTTATCCATCAACGATGAAATTGGAAATATGTTGGAAGATTTCAAAAGTGACATGATGCAAACCCTTGCCTTATAATTGGACATAATGAACATGAAAAGAAAGCAAGAGGAAGCAAAGAGAGCCTTGGCCATCTTTTGTCCTAGATGCACCAGGAGGCATCCTATAGACGAATGTCCATTGAATTGTATTAAGATTTTCTCAGTCTGTGAAGAAAACCACTCCATAGACAAGTGCCCTTCTTTACCTGGACTCAAAGTTGTATATCAAGGAGCTAAAGGGATCACTGAGCAACTTTGCTACATCAACCAAAGGAGACCTCCTGGGCCTAGACCATACCAACAGGGTGTGCAAGGGCCATCCCATGCATATTACAACCCCAACCAAACCACAAATATACCTTCTTGGGGACCCCCTACTCATCCTTCCTGGTCTACACCCCCTCCTTGGTCCTATGCATCTCAGTATCAATCCCAGCTAGCTAGCCAGTCATTTCAACCTTATGTTCAGCCACAACATCAGTGGAATACCCCACCTCAGGGGTGGAGGCCCCAATTCAACAATGTTCCAGCCATATTGCCTCCACCACCTACCCAACCATAACTCCTGCACACTACTCCACCTAAGCAAACCCAGATGCTTGCCCAGCCAAATCCGAACCCAAACAATAGGCAGGCTCAACAAGCATACAGTGGAGAGACATCATACCCAAATTATGTTGTAGAAATCCAGGAGATCAACCTAAGATCAGGGAGAATCCTCCCTAATAACCAACCTCCCTCTCCACATAGGGAGGTTGAGGAAGAAAAATAGGAAAGAAACCTTAAATTAAATCCATCCTTTCTTGAGAGATTAACCCAACCACTCCAGCCTACCCTAGAAGAAATTGAACTTATGGGAGAATTGAAGAATCTATGTGTAAACATCCCCCATCTCCAAGCAATCAAATATGTTCCCATTTATAATAATTTGATAAAGGAGAAGTGCTTCAAGCATCCAAGAAGAAGAAAAAGGGATGCCCCTACCATCAATGTCATTGGGCAGTTGTTTGACTTAATGCTGGGGCAGGTAATATGTCCAAAATATTTCATCCCTGGAAGCCTTGTGGTAGACGTGCACATCAATGGCACCATTGTCCCACACACTCTGATTGATCTTGGGGCTTCCATTAATGTGATGCCTAAGGACACCATGCTCAAGCTCATCCTCCAAAGGTCATTAAGGAAGACCACAACAATTATGCAACTTGCAGATCGTTCCATAGTCAACCCTGAGGGAATTGTGGAGGATGTGATGGTCTCCATTGACTCCTTGCAGTACCCTACATATTTCCTAGTTCTACATCCAAAGGCTAAGCTTACTGATTACCCTCTCATCCATGGGAGTCCATGGTTGGCCACAACTGATGCTTACATTAGTTGCAGAGATGGGAATATGACCATCAAGAATGGGCATATGTCCAAACAATTTGTTAAGTTATGGTATGTTCTATGCTTATAACAGTTTACTTCTTTTCCTTATTATATTCCACAGATTAGCAATCACATGTACATAAAGTAAAGGGCAGATAGAACATTAAGCGATCGACAGAAAACAAGCCAAGACAAGAGACACAAGATGTGGCGACTAGCCAGGGACAAACCCCACAATGTGTGGGGAAACCCTTTGATCAAATCTTCTTTTATCTTCAATAATTCAGTAGAGATAAATAGTACAATAAATCTAATTCATATCAGCAGCAGCAAACCCTAGATCAGCAGCATCAGCATTAGCGACTTCATTATCAAACTAGGGCAGAAAATATCTCACAAATCGACCGTCAGATTGACTTCATTCCACCACCAAAAGTTGTGGTTTCCAGAGGAGGTTCAGATGAACCTATAGTGTAGTTCAGATGACGAGATCTTCTAGGCCACACAGGTCAATATTTACTTCTGTGCAGCTTCAGTTTCAGCAGTTTCCAACTTCAAACTAGGGCAGTCGATATCTTGCAAACCGTTCGTTGGATTAACTTCATTCCACCACCAAAGGTTGCAGCTTTCAGAGGAGGTTCAGATGAACCTACAACACAGTTCCAAAGAGGAGATCTTCTAGGCCACGCAAGTCAATATTTGGATCTGCAGTTGTAGCTTTAGGTTCAACAGCTTCTGGCTTCAAATGTGTGAGAGAGAGACCCATTTCTGCGCAGTAGAGAAGAGACTCATTTCTGCGCAGTAGAGAGAGAGAGATGTGATGAGAAGAGTGAGTGCAAATGAGGAAAATTCCTCTTATATTATACACAACGTTGGTGTTTGAATAGATGCGAATGTTGGGCTTCTAAGCCTACATGAGTTGTAGGTCGGCTTGATAATAATTCCATAATCAAAATAAATTCATATCTCCATGAATACTTATCGGAATCGGATGATCTTTATATCAATCCTACACCTCTCGATGAGAGGAATCTAATAAAAATATTATCAGCCATGAATAAGATGACCCACATGAATTTTTGCCCTGGTTGCCAATTTTAACACTCCCTCTCAACCAGGGAGAACTTCATCTGCAATCTGTCTATCGGTCATTACTATTCATCCATCAAATGCATTGCCCTATACAGCCTAACCCTTGCCCTGCTCTGCTCTATTCTGTTTGTTCTACTTTGTCTTGTTCTTCCCTGTACTGATCGGTACTGTTATGCTCTACTCTTGCATTATTCTGTTTTGCTCTGCTTTTGTCCAAATTATGAAGAAGAAGAATTGATCGAGGATGTATCATACTGACTCAAAAGTCTGTCTCAGAGTATGTACCACTGGTCCTAGACCAGTCTCAACCAACCCGAAGTTAGTGTCATAGTGAGTACAACTCCACTAGTTCTATACTAGTATCATCCTCCACTGACTCAAAGTCAGTCTCAGAGTGTGTACCGCTGGTCCCAAACCAGTCTCAGCCGACCCGAAGTCAGCTTCATAGTAAGTACCACTCCTACCACTGGTCCCAGACTAGTATCACAGTCTCAGAGAGTGTACCACTAGTCCTAGACCAATCTCAACCGACTTGAAGTCAGCGTCATATGTTGTGAAAATCGCGATCGGGATTAAATCGGCGCGGGGAACAAATCGGAAAAAAATCGGAAAAATCGGGAAAAATTTGGAAAAAAATCGGGAAAAAATCGTTTGGTACAAAAATATTCATTTTTTTTCAATTTTTTTAATATCTAAACCATCTACTACATAAAATAAATACATTGACACATAAATATGATAAAAAAACTAATATATAAGACGTTTAATATCATTTCTAGCGCTAAAATCACACATAACATTGAATCATGTCCTGAATAGTAAGTCCTGACTCCTAAGTCCCAACTCAGCCTCAAAATATCAACAAAAAATATGATAATGTATCTCATCATGTCATAAATTATAATGTCATATACAATAAAATGAAAGTCTAATCCTATTGATTTCCTCTACCCGTCTTGCGAGAAAATGCCACAGCTTTCCCTTTCCCTCTAGATGTAGATGCTAGTGCCCGTGCTGGTGGAGATGGCAGTGGAGTCTGATGTGCTCTAGAAGCTGAAGAACTAGAAGTAGGATCTATAGGAGGTAGACCACATCCTCTACTAGTGGCAGTGGTAACCCGGGCAGGCGGTGTCACCTCCTCCTCTTGTTCCTCCTCCTCCTCCTCCTCCACCTCTCCTCCTCCTGCTCCTGCTCCTCCTCCCCCTCCACTACATTCTGCACTAACCAATCATCAGCAAAATCCATGAGAGGCCTTTTGGCCTCAACCGTCCATGCAACAATGGTGTCAATCCCATCCAATGAGATGGCATCCACATCAAGTGTCCTCTCAAGTTGCCTCACCCATAATCGAAGATTGTAGTAGACGTAGACCATGTCATTAAGTCGCTGGGACTTCAACATGTACAAAGATCATGAAATAATAATTAATAATTATAAAAAAAATATGTTTAATGAATTCAAAAATTTATTTGGAAATTTGCAATATTTTAAATGTTTAAGTGTTAACCTGTTGCGCTTCTTGTTGTGTATTTTTCAAATACACTCCAGTTGAGCTCACATCCTGAGGAGCTGCATGTTTGGCTAAGGATGTGCATGGCAAGCTTTTGTAGAAGGGGTACCCTGTCACCATACATTTTCCACCATGCATCTACAACAAAATTACAAATAAAATTTTAAATAAACATAAGAAAAAAAATGGAATTTGAAGAGACAATGAAATTTGAAACAAAGTTACAAACTAAAAAATACTTGGCATTTTAATCATCCTATCAGTGATAGCCATCTCAAAGCCAAATGTGCCACCTGCCATCCTATATGTCTCAATTTGTTTAGAGATCTCTATACGTTGTTCTGGATATCGCACCATCTTCTGGACACAAGATAAGAATCCATCCATGATCTCAGCATCAAAATCAAACCCACATGCATAAGAAAATGCAGGCTTCAGGAAAAGCCCAGTAGCATGAATGGGACGACGGAGAGTGTTGTTGCATCGCTCATCAGTCACTCCCCATAGAAGGAGTTGTTTCTGAAACCCATCATCTCCCTTATCATCATAGTAGGCCCAAATGGCTTCTTTGGCCCTGTCCATGGCTTCATACAAATAGGCCATTGCGGGCTTCTCACCATCAACCAACCGAAGAACCTTTACCAAAGGTTCAGTAATGGCGCACACCTCTTGCACTCCCACCCAAAAGTATTCCTGGTATGAAACTAGTCTACATACGACCTCTCCTTCTGGTTTGCGGCTCATTGGCAAAGCATGCTTCTCCTCTGAAAGAAACATTCTCTTCACATCCCACATAGAAATCAAGAGAGATTGAAGAGATATGAAACTGGTGGAAAATCGTGTAATGGTGGGGCGCGGCAACTCTTTGTTGTTGGTGAATATTCTCATCAAGCTAAGCACAAATGTATGATTATATATAAATTTTGTAATATTTTTTGATGAGTCAACAATATCATTGACAAAGGGAATTTTCCCTATGTCCTCTAACATCAAATCAATACAATGGGCAGCACAAGGTGTCCAAAATAAAGTAGGATGCCTGTCCTAAGCATCCTACCAGCAGCAACATAATTTGCAGCATTGTCCGTTATGACTTGGACAACATGTTGTTCACCCACCTCCAAAATAAGCACATCCAGCAAATCACATAAAGTTCTTGCATCTTTGATTTGTGCAGATGCATCAACAGATTTGATAAACATAGTCCCCTTGGGACAACTAACCAAGAAGTTTATAAGGGTTCTCCCCTTTTGGTCAGTCCAAACATCTGACATAACAGTGCATCCTATTTGTGCCCATGATGCCCTAATTCCCCCAATCTTTGGGTGCAGTCACGCTTTTCATTTTGAAGAATCCGGCCTCTCAAATCATGATAAGAAGGGATTTTCTACCTCGGGCCAACACTGGCAATAACATCAACAGTAGGTTGGAAAAATGGATTATTCCTTACAATGCTGAAAGGAATATCACTCCAGAGGAGAAATTTTGCCATCAACTTGTCAGCTTGTTCTTTCTCAGTTATTTTTAGCATTGAAAGGATAGATGGCTGTGAACCAGGTATGGTTCGAGGAACAAAAAATGATGATGCAGCTACTGGATTGGCTGATGCTGCAGTAAAACTAGTGCCACTTGGCCCACTTCCTTCAGCTGACCTTTTTAGTTTCCTTTTCAGTTCTTCTTTGGCCTCTCTACTCTACTCTAATTCTTCCAATGCTCTCATGGCTCTTTGGATAAGTTTAGGATTTGTATTTGTACAAGGCCCCACATCATGTCCAGGGATTTATGCAAGGTGAAACTTCAACCTGTACACCCCCCAAACATCTCCTTTCTGCACAACTTGCAACTCAAGTTTTGTCTATCATTCGGAGCACGAGGTACATCATATTCCCATAAAGGATCCAATTTCCTTGGCATGTTTGTTTTTGAACTTTGAAGTTGCAAACTTGAAGTATTGAATGGTGTTTTGGTGCAGTTGTGAACCTATGGGAAAATAAGGATTAGGATTACAATTTAGCATTTGCCATTTACAAAATTACAAGTTACAAATTTACAAATTACAATTTAGTATTTTAATTTTTTATTTTTACTTTGATGATTGTACAATGAAAATCCAAGTTACCTGTAACCCAACCTAAAACAACCATTCCAAAGTTCAAAGTTTCAAACACAAATTACCCAACCATTCCAAACCCAAGTTACCCAACCAAATGGTAAAAACAATGAAAAAAACATAAACAATGTTTAAAAAGATGAAAAAATAAAAATAAAAATTGGTTCCCATAGTCATACCAAGTTACCCATCCCAAATCAATGAAGAAATACAAAAAATTCGTTAAAAATAATGAAAACAAAAGAAAAACGGTGCCCATACCAAGTTCCCAACCAAAAACAATGAAAAACATACAAAAACAATGTTTTTAAACAATGAAAACAAAACAAAATTAATCCTCATACCGTTTCTACGGAGAAATCGGTGGTCTCCTCTTGATTTTCTCCTCTAAGCACTTAGACTTGGCTAAAAACCCTCTTCAGCTTGCTCTCCAAGAGCTCCTCCTCCCTCCGCGCGTGACTGTCCAAATGAGCGCATGAAAAACCCAAAAAAATGTTATAAAACCATGCTGCCACGACCCCTGAGATTTTTTCACAAAAAATCGTGATTTTTTCGTTTTTATCGCGATTTTTTGAAAAAATCGGCAAAAAAAAATACCGGTGATTTTTTGTATAAAATTCGCGATTTGATCAGCAGAAGGAAAAAATCACGATTTAATCGCAATTTTCACAACACTAGTATGTACCACTCTCACTGGTCCCAGACCAGTACTGCACTGACACGAAGTTAGTCTCGGAGTATGTACCAGTGGTCCCAGACCAGTCTCAACCGATCCGAAGTCAACGTCATAGTATGGTACAACTCCTACCACTAGTCCCAGACTAGTATCATTGATCCTAGATCAATGGAGGTCATCCTAGCATAGGGAGTATGGTAGATACAACGATGCGTCCATCAGTACTACTATGGTCCCTAACTTCATTTCCCTGCTCATTGATCAGATGAGAGGTACTTCCCATGAGTCCCAGACTGCATGTGTAGGATGCCTCAACAGGAGAACGAATCAATCTTGTCCTCACAGGAGAACACATCAATCCTACTACAATAGCCATGAAGAACACATCAATCCAGGCTGCCATGGAGAACACATCAATTCAGGCCTCACAGGAGAACACATCAATCCAGGCCTCACAGGAGAACTAATCATCTTGCTACACAGGAGAGTGAATCATCATGTTCCACAAGAGAGCGAATCATCTTGTCCCACAAGAAAGTGAATCATCTTGTTCCAGTGCGCACCACCAGGGAAGGGTGAGTCACCTGTGGTCATATGTTGTTCCAAAAAGAACCGCAAGCCCTCATGGCTCCTAGATCTCAATGTATGCAACATGCAGGACCCTTGTACAAGGGTTTGTTGTCGACTCCAAGTCATTTGGGAAAATCACAGATTAGATCTTTCCTCAGGGCTTTGACAAGTTGTATCAACCTATAGATCATCTTAATGCGAAGGAGCCTCCTTGCTCATCGACTTTCCATATCCCAGATGATGTCTATCTGCTGGAGCAATCGACAAATATGGGATTCCTCAATAATCGAATCCCAAATCACAGTGGTATCCAATGTAAATCCAAACAGCTCACTGAAGAGCTTTCGCAACCAGACTGCCTCACAAGAGGTCATGCTAACAACAATATATTCTGCTTCGGTGGTGCTCAAAGGCACCGACTTCTGCTTCCTACTCATACAGGATATCGAAGCAGATCCCAAGGTGAAACAACACCCAGAAGTGCTGCTACGGTCCACCACACTGCCTGCCCAATTAGCATCAGTATATCCAAGTAGTTTCACATCTTTGGCAGTGTATCTCAACCCATTGGTAATTGTGCCATGAAGATATCTTAGAAGATTCTTGGCATCAGTGCAGTGAGGCTCAACCAAATATGAGCTCACAGTGCTAACTGCAAAACGTATGTTCAGACGAAGGTTCACCAAGAACATCAACGCGAATGATTTTTTGAAATTCAGAGGCATTTCCCAAATCTGGTCCGACATCACTACCATATAACTTCTAAAAGTTAAGATCCTCGAGGTAGTCACAGGCTTGCAATCCATCATACCAAATCTTTCCAATATCTTTACCACATATTTTCCTTGAGATAGGAAAATTTCCCCAAGCTTCTGCCACACTTCAAGTCTTTTTTCCTTCATTTCAAATTCAGAAGCCAACTCCCTCTTACATTTGTGAATGAGAGGGTTTGCACCTGTTAGAAAGAGGTCATCCACATACAGCACCAATATGAGAGGCTTGTCATCTTCAACCTTAAAGTAAAGGTTAGGATCGACTTCATCCTAGGAATCCCAGCTTCATCAAGTAGCTATCAATCCTCTCATACCATGCTCGGGGTGCTTGCTTCAGCCCATAGAGAGCCTTCTTCAACCTACATACATGATATTTTCAATCATAAATCTCAAATCCTTCGGGTTGCTCCACGTAGACCTCTTCTTTAATAGAACCATGCAAGAACGCGGTCTTGACATCCATCTGATGTAGGTTCCATCCTTGTGAAGCGGCAAGGGCTATGATTGAGCAGATGGTCGTATATCTGGCAACAGGTGCAAATATCACATCATAGTCTATACCTTCCTTCTGGGAGAAACCACGAGCAACAAAACGATCCTTATTCTTTTTCGTACTTCCATATGCTGCATGATTTATCTTGTAAAGCCATTTAGAAGTAAGAGATATCTTGTCTTGGGGTCTGGGAACTACTTCCCAGACATCGTTCTTCATGATAGACTCATATTCGTTGGCCATAGCATCCTTCCATACTTGATGCTTGACGGCGTCTGAGAATGATGAAGGCTTATTTTGTATGATCGTGCTCATGATGGTCAGGTATCCCTAATACCTATTAGGTTTCTTACTTTCACGAAAGGTTCCTTGGGGTGCAGCATGTCCTTCAACATCATCAAGTAGCCCCCTAAGCCATGAAGGTCTCTTCCTAGAAGAGGAAGGCTCATGTGGAGGAGGATCAATTAGATCCATGGGTTCTTCTACATCAGTGATTGATTCATCATCCTTTTCTTTCGGTTACCTGGTGTTGGCTTCTTGAGAGCTCCTCAAAGTTGGAAGATTGTTCACCTTGTTGAGAGCCATATCTTCGTCAAAGGTGACATCATGACTAATCATGACCTCCCTTTGACCAGCTACATAGATTCTATAGCCTTTAGTATTTTCACCATAGCCCACGAAAATTCCCTTCTTTCCAGATGCACCCAATTTATTTCTTTTCTCTTTCAGCACATGAAAATATACAGGGTTTCCAAAAATTCTAAAATGAGAAACATCAGGTTTCTTACCAGTGAACTTTTCTTCAGGAGTCTTAGAACCCAATGCTTGATGAGGGCATCGATTTTGTACATATACAACAGTGTTGGCAGCTTCAACCCATAGAAACTTCAGAAGCCTTTGATCATGTAGCATGACCTAGATAGCTTCCATAATCGTGCGGTTCTTCCTTCCCGCCACACCATTCTGCTCAGGAGTATGTGGTGTAGTAGTCTCCCTCTTAATGCCAACCTCAGGTATGCCTGAGTGAACCAGCTGTAATATATCGGAGGTCTTGCTTTGGCTTGAGGGGAATGGTCCCCTTTTGAGCTTTCCTTCGGCACATCCTAGACATACACCTTCTTTCTCTACTCGGAATTCAGGCATTGCTGTCACCATTTGTCTTACACCAAGTATAGCTTTATAATGAAGGGGGGAAAACCTCCGATGCCAATGTTCAGACTGAAGAGATGTGTCATAAGATATGACACCTAGCGGACTTCCATTGACCTGATATAATGAATCAACACTAAACCCAAGAGTAAAGGCATCTTTAACATTATTTTTCCATATACGTACCTTGCCATCGTTGAAGGTTACCTTGTAGCCTTTGTCTTCCATTGTCGAGATGGACACTAGGTTCTTTTTGAGGTCAGGTGCATTTAACACATCCTGGAATTTCTAGCCTTCTTGAATGGTTTCCCTCTTCCTTGATTTCTAACATTCCTTTTACCTTTGCTATTGAATTTGTCATTCCTTTGATTTTCCATCAGAGGGATTTTGATCATTGTCCCGGTGTGAGTCCTTTCTATTAGGGCACTCCCTTGCATAGTGACCTGCTTTATTGCAGATGTAACATCGAACTTTTGTTCCACCCTTAGGTCCAGCCTTTCCTTTGGATTTAGTCCCATAATTATTTATTTTCTTAGCATGAGAAGAAAAGGCAACAGGAGGACCTTTAGGCATGGGCATTTCTTACACTTCTTCCTTTGTTTCTTCTTGAATGCATCTAGCCATTAATTCCTTGAAACCAGGAATTACATTATAGTTCAAAAGAGTAGTCTTGAAAACGTACCATTCAGATGGTAATCCTCCAAGAGTCATGAGTGCCATTTCCCTGTCAGTAATAGCCTCCCAATAGATAGGAGATCGTTCTTGATCTTGATCATTCTTAAGAAGTATGCTTGCATTCTCTCATCTTTACCCTTCTTGATTTCCCTTAGTTTATTTCTAAGAAACAAAACTTGATTTGCATCAATAACTTTAAATAAACTCACCAGTATATCATAGATTTCCTTGGAGGTGTCTAGATCAAAGATGTAGGCCACCAAGTGCTTGTCAATAGAGTCCCGGATGATCTTCCATTTTGACTTCTTCGGTTTTCCATTTCTTCCATGCAGCAATGGATGCATTTGATGGAGGTTCAACAATATTGCCTCTCACATGATCTAACACTCCTTGATTCTCAAGGGTTAGATCGATAGACATCTTCCATCTGTGATAGTCAGCTTTCTCACGGAGCTTGTCTTTGGCAGGAAAGAGTGTTGAGGACCCCATAGTTCTTTTAGAATAGCCTTGCCAATCTTCTCTTTGATGATTGCTCTCGCTCTTGCTCGGGCTTTGTCTTTACCTTAGCTCTGATACCATGTTCGGTTATGGTATGTTCTATGCTTATAACAGTTCACTTCTTTTCCTTATTATATTCCACAGATTAGCAACCACATGTACATAAAGTAAAGTGCAAATAGAACATCAAATGATCGACAAAAAACAAGCCAAGACAAGAGACACAAGATGTGGCAGCTAGCCAGGGACAAACCCCACAATGTGTGGGGAAACCCTTTGATCAAATCTTCTTTTATCTTCAATAATTTAGCAGAGAGAAATGGTACAATAAATCTGATTCATATCAGCAGTAGCAAACCCTAGATCAGCAGCATCAGCATTAGCGGCTTCATTATCAAACTAGGGCAGATAATATCTCACAAACCGACCATTAGATTGACTTCATTCCACCACCAAAAGTTGTGGCTTCCAGAGGAGGTTCATATGAACCTACAGTGCAGTTCATATGATGAGATATTTTAGGCCACGCAGGTCAATCTTTACTTCTGGAGTTGCAGCTTCAGTTTTAGCAGTTTCTGGCTTCAAACTAGGGTAATCGATATCTTGCAAACTGTTCGTCGGATTGACTTCATTCCACCACCAAAAGTTGTGCCTTTGAGAGGAGGTTCTGATGAACCTACAACGTAGTTACAAAGAGGAGATCTTCTAGGTCACGCAGGTCATCTTTGGATCTGCAGTTGCAGCTTCAGGTTCAACAGCTTCCGGCGTCACATGTGTGAGAGAGAGACCCATTTCTGCGCAATAGAGAAGAGACTCATTTATGCGCAGTAGAGAGAGAGAGATGTGATGAGAAGAGTGAGTGAAAATGAGGGAAAGTCCTCTTATATTTATACACAACGTTGGTGTTTGAATAGATGCGACAGTTGGGATTCTGAGCCTACATGAGTTGTAGGTCAGCTTGATAATAATTCCATAATCAAAATAAATTCATATATCCATGAATACATATCGGAATCAGATGATATTTAAATCAATCCTACACCTCTTGACGAGAGGAATCTAATAAAAATATTATTAGCCATGAATAATATGACCCACATGAATTTTTGCCCTGGTTGCCAATTTAACACAATTAGTCCTATACCCTCCTGCTCAACCTACCCTAGAGCATGATTTACCTTTATGGTTGGAGGAGGAGGAAGAGGACGAGGTTTATTCTGCCCAACTTTATACTTTGGAAGAAATCATAGGAGGAGGAAAGCAAGATGAGGATGATTTAATTGAACTCCTGCTCCAAAGTCCAACTCCTAGTTCACTGCCATTAGAAGAAGAAGTAAGGGAAACCCAGAACAATCATGCAATTGGCTTATGCTTGGCCAATTCCAACGCACTCCATATCAAAGCCATAGAATTTGGCCCAGAGCAGACTTTGAACATTAACCAATCTCTTTCTACTTTAGAAAAGGAAAATCTATGCCACATGTTGAGAGAGAACCTAGAAGCCTTTGCTTGGAGTTATAAAGAAATGAAGGGAGTACACCCCTCAGTGTGTACTCACCACATAGATATCAAAGAATGTTGTAGGCCAGTGAGGCAACCACAAAGGAGGATGAATCCAGCTCTCAAAGACATAGTCAAAGAAGAATTGCAAAAACTGCTAGATGTAGGATTTATTTACCCTATCTTAGATAGTGAGTGGGTCTCTCCTTTAGTGTTATTTCCCAAGAAAAATGGGAAGTGGAGGATTTGTGTTGATTATACAGAGTTTAACAAAGCCACAAAGAAGGATAATTTTCCCCTACCCTTCATTGACCAAGTGCTAGATGGCCTGGCAGGGAAGAAGTTCTTTTCTTTCATAGATGGATTCAGTGGGTACAACCAAATCCAAATTTTCCCAAAATACGAGGATAAGACCACCTTTACCTATCCTTGGGGTACTTTTGCTTATAGGGTCCTCCATTTTTTCTTATGCAATGCTCTTGCCACTTTCTAGAGAGTAGTCTTAAGTATTTTTGTTGAATTAGTACATGATGTCGTGGAAACCTATATGGATGATTTTACACCTTATGGTTGTGATTTCCAAGAAGCCTTGACTAACCTAGGCAAAGTATTACACAAATGCATTGAAGTTAATCTGTCTCTCAGTCCAGAAAGGTGTGAATTCTTAATTACTGAAGGGACTACGCTAGGTCATTCAATATCTCAACAAGGACTGCAGGTGGACCTAAAAAAAATATTAATCATCCAAAGGGTCTCACCTCCAAAAAAGCAAATAGATTTCAGAATTTTCTTAGGATTGGCTGGATACTACCAAAGATTCATAAAGGGATTCCACAAGTTGGCCTCCTTTGTTTGGATTGTTGGCAAAAAATTCTGAGTTTATATGGTCAAAGAGATGTCAAGAGGCATCGGACATTCTAAAGGGTAAGTTAACCACTGCACCAATCCTTAGAGGCCCTCCCTTTTCATATTCATGTTGATTCCTCACACAAAGCCATAGGAGCAGCCTTAGGTCAGGAAGAGGAGAAATTGGATTTTAGACATCTGTGGTTTTTATTTTCTGAGTTAGTAACCGGAGAACCCATAGTAATACCCATATTCCGTCAATGTTTCAAATCCAAATAGGGATCCATCATCAGGACTATTTAGCTCTTCTAAATATCAACATTCGAAAATAGTCTTGATGATGGATCCGTGTTGGGATTTGAAACATTGACAGAATATGGGTATTACTGTGGGTTCTCTCGTTACTAACTCTGAAAAGAGGAGAAATTGCCCTATGCCATCTATTTTATTAGTAAGAACCTATCAAAGGTTGAGCTAAAATATACTATGACCGAAAAGGAACTCCTGGTTGTTGTGCATTCATTGAAAAAATATAGGCATTACATTACATAATATCAAACATTTGTGCATACTAATCATGCTGCAATCAAATATTTTATGAACAAACCAGATGGGAATGCTAGAATCATAAGATGGTTGCTTCTATTACAACAGTTTGATATAAATATTGTTGATAAGCCTAGCAAGGAAAATGTTGTTGTTGACTTTCTATCTAGAATGAATCTGCCTACAAGTGAAGAAGGAATGATGGATGACCAGTTACCAGATAAGCATTTTTTTTCTATTTCAATTCTCTCCCCATGGTTTTCTGATATAGAAAATTATTTGGTATCAACATAGTTCCCACCAAACTTGCCCTCCAAAGAAAAGAGCAAGATAGTTAGAAAGAGTGCCCCACTCACCTAGATTGGGGGCAATCTATTCAAACTTGGCCCAAATCAAATCTTAAGAAGGTTTGTAAGGGAAGAGGAATTCTTTGACATCCTTTTTACCTATCATGATGGGCCTTGTGGAGGTCACTTTGCAACAAAAATGACAACATTCAAAGTGTTGCAAGCAAGCTATTATTGGCCTACTCTTCACCAGGATGTGAAAAGGTATAATCAATGTGATCAGTGCCAGAGGATGGGAAAGCCTACTCCAAGAGATGAAATTCCCCTACAACCTCAAGTGACTTTCGAGCCACTTGACAAGTTGGGCATGGACTTCATTGGGCCTATCAACCCTCCTTCAAAGAAAAAATAGCACATCATTTTGTGCACTGATTATTTGACTAAGTGGGATGAAACCAAGGCAATTAAGGAAGCAATAGACGAGAAGGTGGTTGATTTCCTAAGGGAGAATATATTCTACAAATTTGGGTACCCTAGAGAGTTATTCATAGACCAAGGCAGATAGTTTACCTCTAGCATGATTGAAGAACTACTCAGCCATCACAAAATCAAGCATATGACCTCCACTCCTTATCATCCACAAGCTAATGGGCAAGTGGAGGTGACCAATAGGGCACTGGAGAACATCTTAACCAAGGTAGTGAGTAGCATAAGGAAAGATTGGGCAGAGAGACTAGTTGAGGCCACCTGGGCCTATAATACAACATGAAAGACCACCACTAGATTTACACCCTATGAGTTGGTCTATGGTAAAAAGGTTCCGTTGTCCATTGAATTTGAATATAACACATTGAGGATGGCAACCGAACTAGATTTAGATCTCAGTCATGTACAGAAAGAAAGGTTGTTACATTTGAATGGCTTGGATGAATTCAGAATGCAAGCCCTGCTACATATAGAGATAGTTCAGCTTCAGACGAAGATCTGGAATGACAAACACATCAAGGAGAAGCAATTTCAAGAAGGAGACTGGGAATTGTTATATGATTCCAGGTTTAAAGACTTCAAGGGCAAGCTAAGGACAAGATGGCTCGGACCTTATGTGGTGGAAGGATGCCACGATAATGGTTCAGTGCAAATCAGAACTATTGATGAAGAAGCCATTCCATTGCTAGTTAATGGACACAGATTGAAAATGTACAAGAGGTCTTTATCAAAACAAGAGTTCATTGACAGTATCAATAAGACAATGATGATGGTAGAGAAAGTTCCAGCTCCTCCCTCATCAGGTCACTGAAAAATTAAAAAACAAAAGAATAAGGATTCAGGTGAAAACCTCCATGAGGCGCCTGAGTCCCATCTTTGGGTTGAAAACCTCATAAGTCAGCCCAAGGATGAGAAAAATGAAAAAGAGTAAGAAGATCCCTAGGTGACAACCTTCCTTGAGGTGCCCAGGGCAAATATCTAGGGTGAAAACCTCTATAAGTAAACCTAGGTGTTTCTTTAAAAAAAATATAATAATAAAAGAAAAAACATGATTGTTATTTGCAGGTGGGTGAAAAAGACAAGCAAGGAGCAAAGAGAATATCTAGAGGGAACCCTGCCTCACATATATTCATCTCCTCCACTCCTTACCATGCATCCCTCCATCAATTCTATTGTTTTTCACTTCATTTCTTCAATTTAGGTGAAGATAGTGTTTTCTAATAGAATCACCTCAACCATTACCATCATCCATGCATCCACATACACTCCTGCTCCCTTTGTCCATTCATTACAGCATCCGCACAACACTAGCCAACAACATGATGAAGAAATTCTAAGGGAGACCCCAAACATTGCCAAGTGGTAATCCAAGAGCTCCACAGCAGCAACAACATCAAATCCAAGAGCTCCACAACAGCAACATCATCAAATCAAAGAGCTTCACGACAACAACAACATTAGATCCAAGAGCTCCACAACAACATCAACAACATAAAATATTTAGTCACAGCCACCTGCAAAAGCTAATAAACCATTAGCAGGTAGCAGAGGAGGAAGAAGAATAACCATCATCAACACCTCTAATCTTTGACAACTGTAACATGGCATCAAGACCACAGGTAAGTATCCCACTCACTCACTCATATGCATCATTTGATCAAAAGTTGTAAAGGTTAACAGGTAGTTGGCTTATAAGAAAAAAGGTGGCAAACATGAAATTCTTTAATAAGGCAAAAGAGAATGCAAGAGTCCATAGATACAATATTGTTATGGCAACCATTTGAGAATGCTTGAAGAACTAATATTATGGGTAGAAACACCAGCGCACTAAAGACTCAGCATACCCTATTTCTTGATGCAATCACTCATAGACTCCAGCAACAAAGTAAAGGAAGGAAATTCCCAGCAGTTAGTTCACCATGGGTTGATCAAGATCCTCATTGAGGATGCTCTCCAAAATCTCAAGATCCCTATAAAATGGTTAGTCTTCAGAGACTTACTAGTAGAGGATGACATTGAAACCCTCATTTATGATGCTAGTCCTTCTGTCAGTGAGGAGGAGGTGAAACAAGAAGAAGATACAGATCTAGATGAGATGAGATAAATAAAGAAGAAACTAATATAGAGAAACATTTTGAAACACAAGGAGGATGATGCTGAAACAGAAGAAGAAACTGATGGAGATGAGAAAGAATGGAAAAAGGAAGAAGATAAGAAAAATATAGAGGACAACTGTAGGAAAAGGAAAACTAGCTAGCATGTATGGTCAACCTCCCATTGGAGGCCATCCAATGTAGGATTCCAACTAAATCCTATACTCCTTACCTTAGAGAACAATGGCTGCAACGTTAGATTAAAACACTAACATAAAGGAGCACCATGCCATTTTAGGACTGCACGCAGTTTATTGATCTTTGTGATCAAATTGCACTAGAAGATAGGGCCAAAATGGTTGAGTTTTACTTGCACAACATGGCCCTCACAGACATGAATATTTGGGATCTTAATACGAAGTTAGGAGATCTACAATTAATAGCTTTGGCATTATGGAGGAACCATGAGGATTCAAGAGCTGTAGAGATGAAAATAATATTGGCCTGAGAGCAAAATGAACCTCTTTTCATCAAAGCTGAACAATCAAATCCCATGGCCATATTAGCACCCATAATCTAATTGCAAATAATCCCTAGCTAGCACTTAGATAGCTTGCTACCCAAGAGCAAGCAATTTCACATTTTGATGATATGTTTAGGTTGCTAAGAGATGATAATATAAATGCCTGCTAAAGGAGATGAAACACTGCCACACAACTTGAAGATAAGAGAATATCACTTCCCTCAAAGGTTGAGAGAGGCACTCAACATGACACCTATATATAAGCAATCAATGCAAAGGTTGAAGGTCAATTGGATGGGCCTAAAACTTAGTCCACCACTACTCCTAAAGATGCTAGAAGGGAGAAAAGAAGAAGAGGAACAGAGGCAATGGGAAGAAGTAGAAAGGAAAGCAGGCTTCTATAAACAAGAAGAAGAGACCACAACAGAAGAATAGGATGTCAGAGAGGCTACTAGAGCCATGAAGGACATGGACATTGACTAAGTTGCTCAGAGGATGAGCAAAACTTTCAATAGGGAGTGATGATGAGCCTCATTATTGAGTAATTATATGGGACTTAATTGGCCTTAATCCACCTCCTAGCTTAGTCAAACCAACTATTCTCACAACATCTTGGATACTTTTGATTATATTTTGTTTATGAAATGAGTTAGAGTTCGATATTTGGCTTTGTGGTCTAATGTGCATGTAATACAAGAATAAAGGATAAAATAAGGAAAAATGTAGGTATAAAGGATAAAAGAAAAGAACTATGGCAAAGACCATGGTAAAGACTCGAATGGGACAAGGGAAAGTAACTATAGGAGGTAAAGCCTCCTCATTTACTACCCCTCCATTCGAACATTCCACCATCAGCTCAGAATGCACACGGCCATCACTTTGAAGACTAAAAGACAACCAAGTGAGGGAAACGGAAAGAAAACAATTTATCTTAAGTTGGGAGCCAAGCCTCCCTAATGGGAAGGAAGTCGTTAGAGACTTCAAATGTATAAATAGAGAGGCTTAGGACCTTAGTAGGATTCAAACTTCTATTGTAAAACTCTGTTTTATTTCTGAGCTGCAAAGACTTGTGACAGTTTGCTCTGTGATCCATGGTTTTTCTAATAGGAATGAGTCTTGTTTAAGCTAGCTCTAAATTAACTCCAAGGGCTAAAGCTCTTGGGTTAGGGCCCGACCCAAGCAGCCAAAGCTCCTCTTCATTGTACATATCTTCTAGCATAAGAGTTATGTTCTATTTATTTGCTTAAGTAGTTTCATGGTTTGCTGATTCATTTGCTCAAGTATTTTTTTGGTTCTGATTCATTTGTTTAAGTAACTTTTTGGTTATGTTCATTTGTTTGAATAGCTTCTTGTTTCTACTCATTTGCTTCAGTAGCTACATTGGCTTTAAGTTTACTTCCATTTGTGTTTTTTTTTAATTCATAGGTTAGTTAGAGGAAAATATTACCATTAGGTTGTGCATAGGTGTCTCACCCTCATCTCCTCCCTCTGGGACCATGAATTGAGGTAGAGACCCTTCAACAGCTTAAAAATACAGGTCTCTGGTTCTCGCATGGGATATGGAGTTTGTTGTTTAAAGCATTTGTTTGTTCACCCACATTGGTTCTCTTTGTCATTTTCATTTGAACCCGCTTCCAGCACGTTCCTCATGCATCGCTTCATCACCGTTCGATCACCAACAAACCTTCATAGTCACCATCTAATTCACTTTTTTCTCTAACTGTTGCCTCACATGGAGTCCACCACTCACTTTATGAACTTTAAGTCCCCACCGTCGATATTCCTCGCTTGATCCAACGACCATCACGTCACCTCCACACCTTTAGGCGCTTTAAACCCCCACCGTCGATCAGCCTTGCCTGATCCAACAATTTTCACTTCACCTGATCCCCAACTAGCTTGGCTGATCTCCACTGTTAATCAACCCCTCCTGATCCAATGGCTATCACGCAATCTCACATGGATTAGTGCACGAACGTTATCCACCCGAGAGCACGTGAGAAAAGTGGTTTTCTCATGCTACGTGTTACGTTGTAAGGCTAATCATGTGAAATTTCTAAAAATTGCTTACAGCCTAAAGGGCATGTGAGAAACTACTTACTGCCTTAGAAACCCACTCCTTCATTTCTTAACATTTCTTTTCCCGGTGATATGATCTATGTCATCCATCTATTTAGTTCACCTGCATGATAGGATCTCAGTTGTCCATTGCTCCTATTAGCCTCATCCGTCTATCTCTTGATTTCACCCTCGTGATTAGATCTCGGCCATTCATCTCATTTGTTAGCCTTGTCCACCCATCCCTTTACTTAACCTTTGCGATATGATCTCCACCATTCATCATGTGCGTTCATCCTGTTCATCCATCTAGTTACTTAAGCCTTAGCGATAAGACCTTAGCCGTTCATCCGGTTCATTAACTCTATTCGTCCAGCTATCTATGTAACCTCTTGCGATCCAATCTTCGTCGTTCATTTTCCTTTCACCTGACTGATCCAACAGTTCTTATGGACCGTTTCTCCCTCACATCCTCCTTTCACTGATTTCAACCTCCGATTGCTTTTTCTGCTTGAAACCTGATTTAACCTAAGTTTCTTTGTTACACCTTAGTCTAGTTTTGATGCTCTTCACTTCTGCAACTTAGATAATTAGCATTAGGTTAGTGTTAATTTAGCAATTTTGCTTAGCATAGTTATTTAATTGGTTAGTTAGGTCATGGTGTGATTTAGCATTTCATGTTGTTTTATTCATTACTGCAGTAGAGTAGCTCTCTCTTAGAATATGTTTTCTCTCCTTCCATCAAAGAATTAAGCTTCTTCTGACCCTATAGAAGTTTGGCTTGGAACCCATAGGGTCTCTTGCCAGACAAATAGTGACAACAGGTAGGACCTTCAGTTCTACTTGTGCATATAACACTGTCACCTCCAAGTTTTTATGAACCCCGGGTTGATAAGTAAATCTGGTAGCCCTGGGAGTTGTAGAATTATTGTTGCAATACCTAGGCTCATCATCTTTGAAGATAGATCGAATCTGACCAATCTCAGCATAGATGAATTGCATGGAATTCTTATGGCATATGAAATGAGGATTGAAGAAGAGGATGGAACATCTCACTTAGAAACAACATTTTCTACATCCAAGAAGAATAATAAGGACAAGCAGACTTCGAAAGAAAAAAATTTCAATTGTAAGGATGAGGAAAAGGAAGAAGGTGAAGAATAATTCTCAGGTAAAGAGTTTTCCTACTTCATGCGGGAAATGAGAACAAGTATGGGAAAATTCAAATGTAAACTTCCATTAATATGTTTTAATTGTGGTGAGGTTAGGCATTTTTCAGCCGAATTTCCTCACAAAATTGAGGTTGTTACGAAAGAAATAAAAGTCCTAGGAAGTTCAACAAGCAAGGCAAGAAGAAATTATTTAAGAAAAGTTTCTTCTCCAAAGAAGATAGCTCCTCATTTGAAGAAGACAGTAATAATGAAGAAGAATTCAATGGAAGAGTATTGTTCATGGAAAAACACAATAAGCAAGAGGCACCTGATGAAGAAGAAAAAATGACTAATGTTGAATTTCAAAAAGAAGTAATTAGGGTTATCAAAGAGCTCAAGGCCAAGGAGAAGCACGTCAATACTCTTGAAGGTGAATTAAAGACAGAAAGGGAATAGATCCTAAATCTTAAAATCAAGGTTGAAGAATACAAATGAATCGAAGAATCACTCAGGAAAGAATTAAAGAAAAGCAACAAGGAAAGAGAAGCATTGGAAGCTGAAATTGTTTCTTTACGAAAGGAAGTAAAAATGGAAAAACCCTTCAAAACTATGTAAACATCTCAAAGACTTTGGATGAACTTATCAACAACTAGTGATCATGCAGTGACAAGACTGTTCTTGGTTACAAAGAAAAATTCAAAAAGGAGTGAAGTCATTCTATGACAACTAAAGAAGATGGATATGCAAAATCTATCAAGCAGGTAGATCTCCCAGCTAGATCAAGAGATCAATATTTGCAGGACGAACCTTGGAAGACAATTCCTTGAAGAAGATTTCCTCCCAGGTATCAACCTATCTTTTATGGACATTTTTATTCACGTGGAAGTTTGGACATAGAGCTGCAAAATTTCGCACTTGGAATGAATATAATTCCAAGAGATCCTTTAGAAATGGATATTCTAGAACTCGGCATAATATCAACAAATTTAATCATTTGAGGGATGATGTCAAATGTTACAAATGTAGAAATTTTGGAAAAATGGCTAGGGATTGTGAAGTTTTTCACAAGTACAATCATTATCTACAAAACCTTATAAGTTGTTGATTTCTGGTAGCATTGGATGCACCCTAGATACAAAATTTGGTGGAGAGGTTGGGGCACGTAAGATCTCCAATACCCAAAAAGGGTTTGGGTAGATTCTAAACAGTTCGGGAGATATTAAAATAATTAATATTTTTAATGGAGTCCCTAAGTCTAAACTTAGTGAAATTAAAATATTAATGTGGATTAATATAAAATTGTGTTAGAATGGTCCAAAAGACATGGATCAAGCCAGATCTAATCTTAGCTGTCGATTAGGGACTTAATCTTGGTCGTTGATATGTCAACGCGAAAAGTATAAGAAGAGGCTTGAGGGTCACTTGGAGAATACACTAGATGATCAGTCATTCTATTCTCTAGAGCGGGGTTTCCTAAGAGAGATAGAATTAGTGATCGGGAGAGTAGCTGAGGGGCATTGAGTACAGAAAATGCACAGAGCCCTAGAGGGGCTAGTGCAACTGACGTAGAGGCTCCCAGAGCTGATGTAGGGCCTCCTGGGGCTGACGCAGGCCAAGATAGGCTGACGTAGGGCCGATGTGAGACAGAGAGGGGTTGTCACAGTCTAGTTTGGGCAGATGCTACAGTTGCAGAGCAGTTTTGTGCTAAGGAGCTGCTGGGAGGATTTTTCCAGGGTTTTAGCCAGGATATTTCTCTCAAACTATGATGTATAACTGCTAAGGAAATTCTCTGTTAGGTAGGCCAGTTACGGCACCCATATTGTACTCTGATATTGCTTAATAAGAAAACCCTCAGATAGTTGCATCAGTTTTCCCGCATTGGGTTTTTCCGGGGACATTGGTCCAAAAATAATGGTGTCATGTGGTGTGTTTGTTCTTGTTTCTTTTAGTTTCTGATATGTAATATGTTGAGCATGCATTGGTATTTACTTTCAGTATTTACTTTGTAAATAACTTGTTAAAGAAAAATAACAAGTAGGTAGGAATAAATCAGAAAAAGTGCATGAAGGGTTTCTAAACTAAGTAAACTTAGAAACTTCATCAAAAGCAAGTTTGCAAGATCACGAGACAGGTTCCACGATGCTTTTTTCAAAAGATAATACATGCTTGATGGGTCAAACATTGAATGTTTCAAATGCCATAACTATGGCCATAGCACTTGCGGTTGCAGATATCAGATGGAATCACCTATGGACAACATTGAATGCTTCAAGTGTCATAACTATGGGCACATGGCTCAAAATTATAGGAATAAGAAGGTCTGGAAAAGGAAACAGGTACAAGAAGACAAAGCAGATAATAAGGTTCTAGCAGTTATGATTTCAGGATTTGTAAAAGAAAAAGGTCATGAGGAATTAGCGGTGGCTTCATATAATGATTCAAGTCAAGATGGTCCATTAGGCGACTCACTATTTTGAACAATCTGGCTTATTGACTCCTTAATGTTTGTAGAGGAGGAGCCTATGTAACAATATATGGCACAAGTCTACGATTGACAGGAAGGTAGTTTGAACAAGACGGAAGTTTCACTATAGGTTCAAGGGGAGCAAAACAATTGAAGGATTACAGGTTACCAGGAATAAAGCAAGATTAGTTTACGAAGGATATGCACAAGTTGAAGGAATTTATTTTGAAGAAAAATTTGCTCCTGTTTCCAGAATGGAAACTATCAGGATGTTTCTCGCATATGCATGCTTGAGAAAAATCAAGGTCTACCAAATGGATGTTAGGTCAACTTTTCTAAATGGTTAATTGGAGGAAGAAGTTTACATTGAAAAACATGAAGGTTTTCTGCTCTCTGACAAGGAAGACTACATCTATAGATTAAAGAAGACTCTATATGGTCTCAAGCAAGCTACTAGGGCTTTGTATGCTTGTCTTGACGAATATCTACATCAACAGGGATTCAAGAAAGGAAGTGCTGACATCAATATTTATGTGAAAGTGGATCGAGATAACCTAACACTTATCAAAGTATATGTGGATGATATAATCTTTGGAAGAAGTGATGACAGATTAAGTTAAGAATTTGCCCCAAAAATGCAAAGTGAGTTTGAAATGTCTATGTTTGGCGAATTAACATACTTTGTAGGGCTTTAGATTTCTCAGCGGGATAAAGGAATATTCATATATCAAACCAAGTACATCAAAGAAATGCTCAATAAATTCCAAATGGAAGATTGCAAGCTAGTCCTTACCCCCATGGTAACATGTTGCAAGTTTAGCTTAGAAAATTCATCAAAGGATGTGGACCAAAGGTTGTATAGATCCATGATTGGTAGTCTCTTATATGTGATAGCCTCTTGGCCTAATGTGATGTAGGCAGTTGGATAAGTAGCAAGATTCCAAGCAGCACCAAAAGAATCTCATATTATTTCCATCAAAAGAATTCTTTGGTATCTTAAGGGAGCAACAGAATATGGTCTATGGTATCCCAAAAGGAAATGATATGGTCATCCAACCTTATAAAGATTTAGATTAGGCAGGAAGTGTTGATGATCGTAAGAGCACCAATGGAGCAGCGTTCTATCTAGGTGGTTGTCTTCTTTCATGGTTAAGTAAAAAGTAGTCTTCAATCTCGTTATCCAGAGTAGAAGCAAAATATGTTGCGGCAACAACTTGTTGCACTCAAGTTCTTTGGATGAAGAAAACTTTGCAATATCTTCAAGTCAAGTTTGATGAGCCCAACAGTATCTCTAAGAATTCTATGATGCATTCCAAAATGAAGAACATTTCGATTAAATTTCATTTCGTTAGAGAGCAGGTCACTGAAAAGAATATCAAGCTTGAATATGTTGGCACAAAGGAACAAATTGCTGACATATTTACCAAACCATTAACTCATGAATCATTTGAGTATCTTCACCAAAAGCTTGGAATTCTCCCAAGTTCTTATTAGAATCTTTCTCTTATTTAACTAAGTAGAAAGGGGGAGTGGAGGTGTGTATAGGTCCGCAGAATGATAGTTTGTCAGGGGATTTACCCTTTTCCATTGATGACAAAGGGGGAGAGATGGCAGTATGAAGAGGTGTATGATTGCAGGGGGAGTACTTGTGTTGCCATCAATGCCAAAGGGGGATATTGTTGATCAGTGGTTGTCATTGATGTCAACCCAAGCAGCACCAGGGGCTACCCTGATCTTACATGGGAATTTTGACTTGACAACTTACTCTATTATGAGTAAAGTATCTTCTATATGGATTCTACTCGTCGAGATGTTTCCGTTGATATATGGCATGACAAACAATTCTTCACGGTTTGAGAGATATTTTGTTTGAAGTTAGTAGCCCTAGTTAGTGGGCTAAAACCCTATGGGGTTATGGCATGACACTCATAATTGGTTGTGGTCATTGAATAGTCAATAATTAATAATGTTTTTTTTCTCCTAAAATCCTTCCAACGTTCACTTGTTGAGGACCCTCTCAACTCAAGACATTCATATAAATAATGACCCTCATATCATCCTCTAGTAGGGATTTTGTGGATTCAAACAGGTCATTGTGGAATTTTCACTATAACGTTTTTTTTGTGAAGTTTCAGAAACTGAAATTAAAACCCATTTGATCTGAAATTCTGATGAACGTTGTGACCAAATTTTAGATATTGGTTCACTATATTGTAGGAGATATGACCTAAGGAAGTTAGGGTTTTTGCAGGCTCTCGAATTCCATGTCAAAGAGGTGACATTGGGAAAATCATTATAACTTTCTCTCTAAGCATTGGATTCAAATTTCGTAAATAGTGATAGTTAATTATGGTGTGTTCTATGCTTAGAGAAATTTACTTTTCTTTCTTATTATTATTCATAGATTAGCAATCACATGTGCATAAGTAAAGTGCAGATAGAACATTAAACGATTAACAGAAAACAAGGTAAGACAAGAGACACAAGATGTGGCGGCTAGCTAGGGACAAACCCCACAATGTGTGGGGAAACCCTTTGATCAAATCCTCTTTTATGTTCAATAATTCAGCAGAGAGAAATAGTACATAATCTAATTTACATCAGCAATAGCAAACCCTAGATCAATGGCATCAGCGTCATCGGCATCACCGACATCAATATCATCGGCATTAGCTAGCATCATCATCATCGACATCATTGGCATCATTGGCATCACTGTCATCAGCGGCTTCACCGGCGTCATCAGCTTCACCAGCATCATCAGCTTCACCAACATCAATGGCTTCACTGGCATCATCATTATAGGCATCATCAGCTTCATCGACATCATCGGCTTCATCGGCATCATCATTGGCATCACCGGAATCATTGGCTTCACCGACATCATCGACTTCACTAGCATCATCGGTATCACCAGCATCATCGGCTTCATTGGCATCATCGACATCACCAGCATCATCGGCATCATTGGCATCATTGGCTTCATCATCATCATCATCACTGGCATCATCATCATCGGCATCACCTCATCATTGGCTTCACTAGCATCATCGACTTCACCAACATCATCATAAGGCATCACCTTAGGATCTCTCCTCCTACTAAAACCCAAAGACAAGTAGAGAGAGGAAGAGATCCAAGTGTGTGTAGAAATGACTTGAAGTCCTCTTCTATTTATACTAAAATGTAGAGGTTGAAAATACATGACGTTTGGGCTTCTTGAGCCTACATAAGTTGTAGGTTGACTTGATAATAATTCCATAATCAAAGTAAATTCATATCTCCATGAATACTTATTGGAATCGGATGATCTTTAGATCAATCCTACACCTCTCGACGAGAGGAATCTAATAAAAATATTATCAACCATGAATAAGATGACCCACATGAAGTTTGGCCCTAATTTCCAATTTTA
This sequence comes from Pinus taeda, assembly GCA_000404065.3. NCBI lineage: Eukaryota > Viridiplantae > Streptophyta > Pinopsida > Pinales > Pinaceae > Pinus > Pinus taeda. The sequence goes on along the minus strand of APFE030884765.1, from coordinate 97,217 downwards.
ACACTCCCTCTCAACTAGGGAGAACTTCATCTGCAATCGCTCCGTTGTTCGCTACTATTCATCCACCAAATGCACTGCCCTGTATAACCTGACCCTTGCCCTGCTCTGTGCTATTTTGCCTATTCTACTTTGTCTTGTTTTTCCCTTTATTGATCTGTACTGCTATGCTCTGATCTTCTTTGCTCTGCTTTTTTCTATTCTACTATGCTTTTGTCTGAATTATGAAGAAGAAGAAATGATCGAGGATGTATCATATTGACTCAAAGTCAGTGTCAGAGTATGTACCATTGGTCCCATACCAGTCTCAACCAACCCAAAGTTAGTGTCATATGTGTACAACTCCTACCACTGGTCCCAGAACAGTATCATCCTCCACTGACTCAAAGTCAGTCTCAGAGTGCGTATCACTAGTCCTAGACCAGTCTCAACCAACCCGAAGTCAGCGTCATAGTGAGTACAACTCCTACCACTGGTCCCAGACTAGTATCATCATCCACTGACTCAAAGTTAGTGTCATAGTAGGTACCATTCCTATCATTGGTCCCAGACCAGTATCGCAGTCTAAAAGAGTGTACCACTAGTCCCAGACCAGTCTTAACGACCCAAAGTTAGCGTCATAGTATGTAACACTCTCACTGGTCCCAGACCAGTACTACACTGACCAGAGGTCAGTATCAGAGTATGTATCAGAGTCAGTATCGTTTAATGTTTTATCTGCACTTTACTTTATGTACGTGATTGCTAATCTGTGGAATATAATAAGAAAAAGAATTAAAATGTTATAAGCATAGAAGATACCATAACTTAACATGGTATTAGAGGTGAGGTGAAGACAAAGCCTAAGCAAGAGCAAGAGCAATAATTGAAGAGAAGATTGGCGAGGCTATCCTAAAATAACTATGATGTCCTCAACACTCTGTCGAAGGCAAGCCTTGTAAGAAAGATGATTATCACGGATGGAAGATGTCTATCGATCTAACCCTAGAAGATCCAGGAGTGTTGGACCATGTAAGAGGCAATATTGTTGAGCCTCCATCAAATGCATCTGCTGCTGCATGGAACAAATGGAAAACTTAAGAAGTCAAAATAGAAGATCATCTAGGACTCTATCGACAAGCACTTGGTGGCCTACATCTCTGAACTGGACACCTCCAAGGAAGTCTATGACAGACTGGTGAGTTTATTTAAAGTAAATGATGCAAATCAAGTTTTGTTTCTTAGAAATAAGCTGAAGGAAATTAAGAAGGGTAAAGATGAGAGTATGCAAGCATAATTCTTAAGGATCATCAAAATCAGGAACAATCTCCTATATATTGGGGAGGCTACCACTGACAGGGGAATGGCACTCACGACTCTTGGAGGATTACCATCTGAACGGTACATGTTCAGGACTACTCTTCTGAACAATAATGTAATTCCTGGTTTTGAGGAATTAATGGCTAGATGCATTCAAGAAGAAACAAGGGTAGACGAGCAAGAAATGCCCATGTCTAAAGGTCCTCTTGCTGCCTTTTCTTCTCATGCTAAGAAAAGAAATAATTCCAGGACTAAATCAAAAGGAAAGGCTAGACCTAAGGGTGGAAGAAAAGGACGATGTTACATTTGCAATAAAGTAGGTCACTATGCAAGGGTGTGCCCTAATAGAAAGGACTCACATTGGGGCGATGATCAAAATCCCTCTCATGGTAATAGAAGGGATGGAAAATTCAATAGCAAAGGTAAGAGGAGAGCTATGAATCGAGGAAGAGGACAACCATTCGAGAAGGCTAGAAAGTCCAGGATGTATTAAATGCACCTGACCTCAAAAAGAACCTAGTGTCCATCTCGGCAATGGAAGATAAAGGCTACAAGGTAACCTTCAGCAATGGCAAGTTACGTATATGGAAAAATAATGTTAAATATGCCTTTACTCTTGGGTTTAGTGTTGATTCATTATATTAGGTCGATGGAAGTCGACTAGGTGTCATGTCTTATGACACATCTCTTTAGTCCGAACGTTGGCATCAGAGGTTTGCCCCCCTTCATTATAAAGCTATACTCGATGTAAAACAAATGGTGACAGGGATGCCTGAATTCCGAGTAGCGAAAGAAGGTGTATGTCCAAGATGTGCCAAAGGAAAGCTCAAATGGGGACCATTCCCCTCAAGCCAAAGCAAGACCTCCGATGCATTATAGTTGGTTCACTCAGGCATATCTAAGGCTGGCATTAAGAGAGAGACTACTACACCACATACTCCTGAGCAGAATGGTGTGGCGGGAAGGAAGAACCATACGATTGTGGAAGCTATCAGGGCCATGCTACATGATCAAAGACTTCCAAAGTTTCTATGGGCCGAAATTACAAACACCGCCGTATATTCCCTCATCAAGCATTGGGTTCCAAGACTCTTGAAGAAAAGTTCACCGATAAGAAACCTGATGTTTCTCATTTTAGAATTTTTGGAAGCCCTGTATATTTTCAGGTGCCAAAAGAGAAAAGAAATAAATTGGGTGCATCTGGAAAGAAGGGAATTTTTGTGGGCTATGGTGAAAATACTAAAGGTTATAGAATTTATGTAGCCGGTCAAAGGGAAGTCATAATTAGTCATGATGTCACCTTTGATGAAGATATGGCTCTCAGCAAGGTGAACAATCTTCTGACTTTGAGGAGATCTCAAGAAGCCGACACCAGGGAACCGAAAGAAAAGGATGATGAATCAATGCCTGATGTAGAAGAACCCATGGATCCGATTGATCCTCATCCACATGAGCCTTCCTCTTCTACGAAGAGGCCTTCATGGCATAGGGGGATACTTGATGATGCTGAAGGACATGCTGCACCCTGAGGAACCTTCCTTCAAAGTAAGAAACCTAACAGGTATCAGGGATACCTGACCATCATGAGCTCAATCATACCAAATGAGCCTTCATCATTCTCAGATGTCGTCAAGCATTAAGTATGGAAGGATGCTATGACCATAGAATATGAGTCTATTATGGAGAATGATGTTTGGGAAGTAGTTCCCAAACCCCGGACAAGACAATTGTTACTTCAAAATGGATTTACAAGATAAAGCATGCAGCAGATGGAAGTATGGAAAAGTATAAGGCTCGTCTTGTTGCTCGTGGTTTATCCCAGAAGGAAGGTATAGACTATGATATTTGCACCTATTGCCAGATATACGACCATCCGCTTGATCATAGCCCTTGTGGCTTCACAAGGATGGAACCTACATCAGATGGATGTCAAGACTGTGTTCTTGCACAGTTCGATCAAAGAAGAGGTCTATGTGGAGCAACCCAAAGGATTTGAGATTTATGATCGAAAATGTCATGTATGTAGGTTGAAGAAGGCTCTCTATGGGCTAAAGCAAGCACCCCGAGCATGGTATGAGAGGATCGATAGCTACTTGATGAAGCTGGGATTCACTAGGAGTGAAGCCAATCCTAACCTTTACTTTAAGGATGAAGATGACAAGCCTCTCATACTGGTGTTGTATGTGGATGACCTATTTCTAACAGGTGCAGACCCTCTCATTCACAAATGTAAGAGGGAGTTGGCTTTTGAATTTGAAATGAAGGACCAAGGACTTGAAGTGTGGAAAAAGCTAGGGGAAATTTTCCTGTCTCAAGGAAAATATGTGGTGAAGATTCTGAAAATATTTGATATGGTTGACTGCAAGCCTGTGACTACCTCGAGGATCTTAACTTTCGGAAGTTATATGGTAGTGATGTCGGACCAGATTTGGGAAATGCTTCTGAGTTTCAAAAACTCATTCGCGTTGATGTTCTTGATGAACCTCCATCCGAACATATGTTTTGCAATTAGCATCGTGAGCTCATATTTGGTTGAGCCTCACTAGATTGGTGCCAAGAATCTTCTAAGATGTCTTCAGGACATAATCTCTCATGGATTGAGATACATTTCCGAAGAGGTGAGACTACTTGGATATACTGATGCTGATTGGGCAGGCAGTGTGGTGGACCATAAGAGCACTTCCAGGTGTTGTTTCACCTTGGGATCTGCTTCGATATCCTACATGAGAAGGAAGCAGAAGTCAGTAGATTTGAGCACCGCCGAAGCAGAGTATATTGCTGCTAGCATGGCCTCCTATGAGGCATGCTGGTTGCGAAAGATCTTTAGTGAGTTGTTTGGATTTACATTGGATACCACCGTGATCCTATGTGACAACCAGAGGTGGGATTCGATTATTGAGGAATCTCGTATTCGTCGATTTCTCCAGCAGATAGACATCATCTGGGATATGGTAAGTCGATGAGCAAGGAGGCTCCATCGCATTAAGATGATGTACAGGTCGATACACCTTATCAAAGCCCCGAGGAAAGATCTAATTTGTGATTTTCCTAAACAACTTGTAGTCATCAAGAAACCCTTCTACAAGGGTCCTACATGTTGCATACATTGAGCTCTGGGAGATTTAAGGGCTTGTGGTTCTTACTGGACCAACATACGACCACAGGGTGACTCACCCTCCCCTGGTGATGCACACTGGAACAAGATGATTCGCTCTCTTGTGGGATAAGATGATTTGCTCTCTTGTGGAACAGGATGATTCGCTCTCTTGTGTAGCAGGATGATTAGTTCTCGTGTGAGGCCTAGATTGATGTGTTCTCCATGGTGATTGTAGCAGGATTGATGTGTTCTCCTGTGAGGCCTGGATTGATGTGTTCTCCAAGGCAGCCTGGATTGATGTGTTCTCCAAGGCAGCCTGGATTGATGTGTTATCCATGGCGATTGTAGCAAGATTGATGTGTTCTCCTGTAAGGACAGGATTGATTAGTTCTCCTGTCGAGGCATCCTACCCATGCAGTCTGGGACTCATGGGAAGTACCTCTCATCTGATCAATGAGCAGGGAAATGAAGTTAGGGACCATAGTGGTACCGATGGACGCATTGTTGTATCTACCGTACTCCCTACGCTAGGATGACCTCCATTGATCTGGGATCAATGATACTGGTCTGGGACTAGTGGTAGGAGTTGTACCATACTATGACGCTAACTTCGGGTCGGTTGAGACTGGTCTGGGACCAGTGGTACATACTCTGAGACTGAATTTGTGTCAGTGCAGTACTAGTCTAGGACCAGCAAGAGTGGTACATACTATGACGCTGACTTCGGTTCGGTTGAGACTGGTCTGGGACCAGTGGTACACTCTCTGAGACTGCGATGCTGGTCTGGGACCAGTGGTAGGAGTGGTACTTACTATGAAGGTGACTTTGGGTCGGTTGAGACTGGTCTGGGACCAATGGTACACACTCTGAGACTGACTTTGAGTCAGTGGAGGATGATACTAGTCTAGGACCAGTGGAGTTGTACTCACTATGACGTTGACTTCAGGTTGGTTGAGACTGGTTTGGGATCAATGGTACATACTCTGAGACTGACTTTGAGTCAGTATGATACATCCTCAATCATTTCCTCTTCTTCATAATTCAGACAAAAGTAGAGAAGAACAGAGCAGAATAGTACAGATCAGTACAGGGCAGTGCATTTGATGGATGAATAGTAACGACTGATAGACAGATTACAGATGAAGTTCTCCCTACTTGAGAGGGAGTGTTAAAATTGGAAACTAGGGCAAAAATTTATGTGGGTCATCTTATTCATGGTTGATAATATTTTTATTATATTTCTCTCGCCGATAGGTGTAGGATTGATATAAAGATCATCTGATTCCGATAAGTATTCATGGAGATATGAATTTATTTTGATTATGGAATTATTATCAAGCCGACCTACAACTCATGTAGGCTCAGAAGCCCAACAGTCGCATTTATTCAAATACCAACGTTGTGCATAAGTATAGGAGGACTTTTCCTCATTTGGACTCACTCATCTCATCACATCTCTCTCTCTCTACTGCACAGAAAAGAGTCTCTTCTCTACTGCGCAGAAATGGGTCTCTCTCCCACACATGTGAAGCCGGAAGCTGCTAAAACTGAAGCTGCAACTGCAGAAGTAAAGATTGACCTACATGGACTAGAAGATCCCCTCATCTGAATTGCATTGTAGGTTCATCTAAACCTCCCCTGAAAGCTGCAATTTTTGGTGGTGGAATCAAGTTAATCTGATGGATGGTTTGCAAGATATCGACTACTCTAGTTTGAAGCCGGAAGCTGCTGAAACTGAAGCCACAATTGCAGGAGTAAATATTGACCTGCGTGGACTAGAAGATCTCCTCATCTAAACTGTGTTGTAGGTTCATCTAAACCTCCTCTGGAAGCCGCAACTTTTGGTGGTGGAATCAAGCCGATCCAACGGTCGGTTTGTGAGATATCCTCTACCCTAGTTTGATGATGAAGCCGCTAATGCTGATGCTGTTGATCTAGGGTTTTCTACTGCTGATATAAATCAGATTTATTGTACTATTTCTCTCTGTTGAATTATTGAAGATAAAATAAGATTTGATCAAAGGGTTTCCCCACACATTGTGCAGTTTGTCCCTGGCTAGCCGCCACATCTTGTGTCTCTTGTCTTGGCCTGTTTTCTGTCGATCGTTTAATGTTCTATTTGCACTTTACTTTATGTACATGTAATTGCTAATCTATGGAATATAATAATAAAAAGAAGTAAACTATTATAAGCATAGAACATACCATAACTTAACAAATTAAAACTCATTTCAGCACAATCTTGATGAACCTCATGACCCAATTTCAAATCTTCGTTTGTTATATTTTCGAAGATATGATCTCATGAAGTTAGGGTTTTGCAGACTCTCGAATTCCATGTCAAAAAGGTGATGTTGGGAAAATCATCATAGATTTCTCTCTGAGAATTGGATTAAAATATAGTAAATAGTGACAAAAATAGGATGTATTGTAGTTTGTTTAGTATTGTTTTCAAGGTGGACGTCACAACAATAATGTGTGGCACTTCGTACAAGTTCACTCTATTGAACCAATCTATAATCTAGCCATCGTGGGAGATTGGGCATAACCCTTTCTTGAAGAATCCAATCTTGATCCGACCTGTGGGGTTGGAAATAGGCCTTCGAGGGCTACCATAGGATGAAATTTTAGACCCTGGAGAACCGAAATTACATAAATACGACAGATTCAATATCGAGCTCCTAGAAAGCAAGAAAGAGCATGCATTCAAGGATCACTGCTATAAGGACCACATATCAGCAGTCAAGGGTAAGTCTCCTACAACAAGGTATGTATGATTAGTGTTTACATTTGAATTTTGAGTATCATCTCTGACATATATTTTTGTAGGACAATGTAAGTATATACATGATCTCGGTTATATCTCTATGTCTCTATATGTAATAGTTAGTGTTGATACCACATTTTAGATGTCCTATTCTTGATAATACACATTTGATGCTACATATTCTTGATGTTACACCATGTTTGCTACATATATATGATGTTGTAAGTTCATGATACTTTTCTTGTCATAGTTGATAGAATGGTCTCTATTTTTGTACTTAGAACTCAGTCCATCACATGTCTAGGATCTGTCATGAGTTTTTTTTGTATATATCTTTAGGTAAGTTTTGGATATAATCTTGCATAGAGTCCAAGCCTATATCAAGAATGGGAGTCTTTTTCCACTGCTACAACAAGTCAACAATGGAAGTGACAAGCACACATTAGGTACGCATTTTAATTTTAATTTGTATTTATTTGTTATTATGCACTTACATGTGTTTTTCAAATAGAGGTAAGTTGAAGGGTCTTTTGTTTTGTTTTGGGATTGGTTTCGCTAGACAAATTTTGCATGCAAGTAGAAGAAGATTCAATTAGAAAATCAAGCAATAATTCAAGAGAAGAAGTACCAAATCAAAGGAATCATTGTAGTGGGACATCCTCTAAGAAATAACAACCATCCAAATATCGTGAAGTATTGTAACAATGTAAACTTTGAAATGGGAACTCATACTGTTACCCGTTTTGTAGAGATAGCAAAAAAGTGACCTGATTTTGAAAAGTGGTGATGCAAAACACACATGTGTTTTTTAGAGCATAGTTTTTGGCATATAAATTTTTTTATGTACATTGCATTTTAGAGCATTAGCGTTTTTTATGCTGATTTAAAAAAGTGGTAATTCTACACAAGGCCCTTTTTTTAAAAGGCTTTTTTCTAATGTATGAAATCTAAATAATTATTTTGTAAATTTAATAATTTTTGAAGCACTCGTTTTCTTCATATTTTCCTGTTTTTATTTTAATTTTAATTTTTTTGTACTGAGGTTTTTATTGTTTTTCATTTTTAAATTAGAAGGTCGATATTTTGAATTTTTGTTATTCTATATATTTATACATCGTTAATTAATTTTTCAATCCACATGAAATAATTGTTTCTAAAAAGCAATATTTTTTAATAATGAGCATAAAAATAACCATTTTTAACATAAATATAACTAAAAAACTACACATTTTGATTTTTTTTTGCTAGAATTGACATGTCAAAATTACAATTTTTATACGAAAATTTTAACTAAAAATTGTTAAAGAATAGTTTTTTTTATGAATTTTATGTCAAAATAATAATAATAATCACTTTTTTTTCAAAAAATGATTATTAACTTAAAAATTAATGCGAAAATCACATATTACAAATATTGAACACATAACAACCTTAATTGAGTGTTTATTCTTCTCATAAAATGTCAAAGTCAAAACATTACAAGTATAACTACTTAATAG
>APFE030884765.1:18738-78284 GCA_000404065.3 Pinus taeda | reverse complement strand
GTATCACTTGGTCGGTTGTATGGTCTTCAATGGGAAAATGTTGCCAAGGGTGTACTTCACAGCTCCAAATATTCATAATGATGCAAATATGACCATAACCATAATTCATGATGTGCTTTCTAATTGGTCTAGTAATCTTCCTGAAGTTCTGTATCTACAATTAGACGACACTTGTCATGAAAACAAAAATCAGGTTGTTTTTGGATATCTAAACATTCTTGTTGAATTGAGAATTTTTCAAAAGGTAAAGGTTGGTTTCCTTCTTGTTGGGCACACTCATGACCATATTGATCAGATGTTCAGTTTTTTTTAAGTCACATTGAGGAGGAAGGAAGTTGGGAGCTTGCCATCATTGATTGAATGTATTAAGAAATCATACATGCCAGAGCCTACTTTTGATGTGTTGGAAGAAACTGTTGACATGCGAAGGTTTATTATGGGATCATATGGTGAGAGGAAATGCATTGAACAACTTAATGACATTAGCTTCCAACATCAATTTCATATCAAAAAAATTGATGGGAAAACACTAATATGGGGCAAGAAGTATTCAACTATTGCAGAATGGACACCGTCATCAGGTTTGCAATTTTTGAAGTTCATTCCAAATCATCCAATATTTGCATCAAAAAAATTGTTATTACAATCAGTTGGTGAAGTTCATAATGCACGCAGACAAAATAGAGATATAAATTATTCTGATTACCTAGAAGAAATTAAAAAATGTATTAGATATACATATGAGTACTTTGACATTGCTAATTCAGTTTGGTGGGAGTCATTTTTCAATAATCAAAGTGATATCATTTCAACAACATCAAATGAAGATATACCTTTGAAAAGTCCATTTATTTGGCCACAAAATGTGTCGACTGAACATGAGGAAATAAACATTGTTGAATAGCAACAATCTCAAGGTATTATTAATTCTTCACAGGTAGAGGAAGGAGAGATGTATATTGGTTCCAGAAGGTCTCGTGCACAACGTGAAGCCATGGAAGACCTTTACAGGGGTTTAGTACAAGATATTAAGGATGGTTGCATGATCGCAGTGCTAGCAGATGGAGATCCCAATGGCTATACATTCTGGGTTGCTAAAGTTATAAAGGTATTTACAGAAAATGAGGATGTTACAATTGTTGAAGTACATTGGTATGCTACAAATACACACCCATTCAATGGTGTGTATAAGCCAGAGATGGTAGTTGACAAAAAAAAGTGGCGGAAAGAGAAAAAGAAAGGGTACAAATATAAATCGCTGCCGCACAGACATATTAAAATTAGAGGATGTGACATACTTGTTTATGACTTCAATTTAACAAAGAGAGGAACTCTTTTCTTCAAGATGATAGAGATTATGAAAAGGTTGTTACCAGAAGGAACATTGTTGAGATGGGAGTCTGCTAAAACCAGTCATAGATCTAGAAGAATTTTGAAACCTGAAATGTTGGGCATGCATGTGGAATCAGATGGGGCACTAGTTGGTGAAAGAGAAGAATATGGAACATCTTCGTCAGCATGCAGTCACTCATCTGAAGATGTGAATTCTAATGGTGTGCAAGAAAATATGAGTGATTTTAAATAATTGTTTAAGACAGTTTATATAACTGATGTATGTATTGTATCTTGAAATAAATTTTTTGATTTCAATATGGTGTTAAATGAGAAGTTATCAGGCATTTTTATGTTGTTGGATTATATGTCTTGATTATGATCATTTTTATTGTTTAAAATATCTACAATGCAACATTAAATTAGAGATAAAATGTATGTTTGATTCAATATACAATAATGACTTTTGAATTCATTTAGTGATGTAATTTGTTCATAATGTCATGGTTTTTTAATTTTATAGTTGAATAAATTTCAATTTCTTTTGTATCTAGCATGTTATGGTTTAGAACATGTTGAATTTATACTTAGGAAAGAAAAATGATATTCTACCAAAAACATTAGTGTGTTTTTTTCCTCATAAACAACTTTGTTTGGCACATAAAAATTTGGTTTTACTAGCATTTTTTTTAAAATTTGAAGATTGACCCTAAAAAAAATCATCGTTCCAATATCAACACATTTTCATTCTCAAGCTGTATTTTTCACGAAAATTTCATTTTCACTGCCATTTTTAAAACATGTTCAAAATTGACTCTAAAAAAAAACCATCGTTCCAGTATACACACTTTTCATTTTTAGCCTGTTTTTGATGTTTTTTCGGGGTTTTTTCACCAGAGTTCCCATTTTGAGTTTCTAGTTCCCATTTCAAAGTTTACGTTATTTTGTTAGGGTCAAGAATCATCATAGTAAAGCTGTAAAAGAGTCATTTATAAAAGAGCCATCATTGTAAAAGAGTCATTTCTAAAAGAGTCATCATTGTAAAGTTTTCAAAGGGTCATCATTGAAAAGATTGTAAAATATTCATTCTACCTAGAGTCGAAGAGGAAATGTTGGGAGGTATAGGAGTCACTATTGGGATGATGTCATGGTTGAGTTTCCAGTCATAGAGTGATTGGGTATTTGGTGAAGTACATGAAAATAATTGTACATCTTATTGTATCGTGGATTGTTGTTCTTGGTTTGGAAATCCACAGTCTTGTTGTATTTCAGTAATTATAGGGTGGCAAGGAGGTGCTAAGCAGGTGTATGAAGTCGCCTATAGGTTGGGGCCTGTGAACACTTCAAGGTGGTAGGGTGGTGCTAGGGCGAGTTCTGGCTCACTAGGGTGTTGTGGCATCCATTCAGTTGATTAGTGAAGAAACCAGTGTATTGGGGCATCTTTCGAGTGAGAGTTGGAGAAGAATGATTTTCTAGAATTCTAGGAGGTTGTTTCTTTCAATTCAGTTGGGGCTGAATATTAAAGAATTTATTAGAATAGAGTTCGGTGCTTTTTGACCCAGAGGGGGTTTTATACCTAAAATTATTGTTCCTACCATGTTCTTTTATTTATTTTTATTATTTCATATACATTAATAATAATTGAAGATTAACTAATGCTCTGAAAATATTTAAAAGTGCTAATTGCTAAGGAACACTTATTCACCCCCCCAAAGTATTTCAAACAATTGGAATCAGAGCTTGGTTCCTTTAGTAATGTCTTAACCGTTAGAAGTTATTTTTTAGAGCACAGAGATGGGAAAGTCAAAGAAGCAAGTTGCAAGGATTTCAAAAAAAGCTACAGGTACAACAAAATCTGAAGAACATGAGTATTGGGTACCAACCCCTGATTTTGATGCAAATAATTACTCGATATGGGAATCCAGGATGGAAGTGCATTTCCAAGCACATGGAGTATGGTAATCAATTGAATCTGGATAAAAATCTACAAAGAAACCTAAAAGGTACAATTCAAAGGCTATGAATGTAATTTTGAATGTTTTTCCAAATTCTATGAAAACAAAATTTGGTCAATGTTCAACAGCTAAAGCTCTTTGAGAAAAGCTTCATAATTTTTATTCAACAATGGAATTAGGTCAAGATTTTATTGAAAATTTTGATCCTTCTGATTATGATGAAGAAATGGGAAAAATGAGTAATACAGAGTTTCAAAATCAAGTGATCAAGGTGATAAAGGAACTCAAAAATCGAAAGGAAAAGACAAGACTTTTGGAAGCAAAATCGAAGACAACAAAAGAACTCATCAAAGAAAATGAAGAGTCTGAGAAGATGATTAATAGTCTTAGAACTCTATTTGAAGAAATCAAGAATATAGAGACATGAGACCTCAAGAGAGAATTCCAACAAAAGCAACAAGAACTCAACACAGTGCTTGCAGAGATTAGCAAGATCACACAAAAAATGCAGGAAGCAAAAATTGAAAGGAAGGAATTTGATCAAAGATACATATCCTTAGTAGACTAAAAGAAAAAGGAATTAGAAACATCTTCAGTAGAAATAATACGTCTCAAGATTGAAAATGAGAAGTAGAAGGAACAGATACAGGTTCTCAATAGAAGTAGAGAAGACCACTCTTCTCAAGCTACAAGTTGAGGAGGCAAAAAAAAGAAGGAAGATCTTGAAAAGATGGTTTCAAGAAGATCTTGCTCAAAACCAAGAACTTGATGCAACCTATGATTAGATCAAAAAATTTAAGGGATCGCAGAAAGAACACTTACAAGATAATACATGTGAAGAAGCAAAAAAGAAGGAAATTAAAGATGGTAATGCTCCAGTTGATGAAGGTACAAACTCCACATCTTCATAGGATGATTCTAAGAAGGAAGTTGATCAAAGTGAAAAGCCAAAGAAGAATGTTGCAACTCCAAAGAAAAAGACCAAAGCAATCAAGAATAAAGGACCACAAAAAACTACAACACCACCTCCAAAGAAGAATGACAAATCTTCTAGGTATGTTCATTTATTTAATGGTTATTGTTTTTCATGTTATAACTATGGACGTATGGCCAAGGATTGTAAATTTCTTGAAATTTACAACTATCAAGGACCATCACATCTGAATAAATTTTTCAAGTACACACATTTATTTAATGGTTAGTTCCTTTTATGTGCTAACTATGGGCATATGGCTAGGGATTGTGAAACTTTTTTTAGGTAAAATCATTATCTACAATACCCTAGAAGCAAGTTTGCAAGAGCACCAGACAGGTTCCATGATGATTTTTTCAGAAGATAATACATGCTATAGGTCCAATTGAATTTTTCAAATGCCATAACTATGCCCATAGTTCTTGTGGTTCCAGATATCAAATAAAATCACCTATGGACAACATTGAATGCTTCTAGTGTCATAACTATGGGTACATGGCTCGAGAGTACAAGAATAAGAAGGTATATAAAAGGAAACAGGTAATGGAAGACCAAGCAAATAATAAGGTTTTAGCAATTATACTTTCAGGATTTGTAAAAGAAAAGGGTCATGACTTGTTAGAATTTGCTTTAGATAATGACTCAAGTCAAGATGGCCCATTAGGTGACTCACTATTTTGAACAATTTTCCTTGTTGACTCCTTAATGTTTGTAAAGGAGGAGTTTATGCAACAATATATGGCACAAGTATACGATTGAAAAGAAGGTAGTTTTAACAATATGGCAGTTACATTACAAGTTCAGGGGGAGAAATTACCAGGAACAAGGCAAGATTAGTCTGCAAAGGATATTCAGAGGTTGAAGGAATTGATTTTTAAGAAACATTTGCTCCCATTGCCAAATGGAAGCTATTATGATGTTTCTCGCTTATGATTTAAATGAGGTTTTATTAATGATTAGTTTCCTGATGCACACTTATTTATATTTGAAGCAGTTCTAGACTATTTTGAGGATTTTGCATTGTTTCTTGCTAGCATAAAATTTCCTCATGATTACATGCCTACCCAAAAGTGCCATATGGTTGTTCATGTTGCTGATGACCATTTGATTATGAGACAATTATACAATATGGGGCTCAATCATATTTTGCAGAGACGTGTTCTAGACCATGAAATGGATGGTTTTTTGTGGGAATGCCATGTAGGAGTTGTGGGAGGCCATGTAGGAGGTAAATCTACTACTCAAAAAGTTTTACAAGCTAGAATTTGGTGTCCAATTCTATTCAAGGATGTGAAATATTATGCTAAGCAGTGCGATGTTTTCCAACAAGTTGGTTAACCATCTCAAAGGGATGAATTACCTTTACACCCAGTGAGAGTACTTGAGAATTTTGAAAAATGGGGTGTCGATTTTCCTGGGCCAATCAATCATCTTACTTGTCACTTGCACTCCAGGTATATCATTTCCAACACCAATTATTTGACGCATTGGGAGGAAGCTTATCCTGTTAAAGATTGTACTACTAATATAGCTACAAGATTTATATTTGAAAATATCATCACTTGGTTGGGTTGTTCCAAAATCCTTACTAGTGATTAAGGACTTCACTTCATCAATGAAATATTTCGTTTGTTGCTACAAAATTTTATGATCATACACCATAAAATTTGTCCTTATCATCTTCAAGACAATGGAACTGTTGAAACCTTTGACAAAATCTTAGAGAAAGGACTTACCAAGGTTTGTATTGTCAACTAGGATTACTAGGATGAGCAGATTCCAACAAATTTATGGGCCTATCACACAACAGTTAAGAGATTGCATAAATATATGCCATTCCAACCTCTTTATGGTGCAGATGCAGTAGTTCCAACATAATTTATCATTTGTAATCTATTCATTTCTCATGTTACTAAGATATTTGATGATGAATCCATCCTAGTGTGACTACAAGAACTATGGCACTCGTATGAGAAATGACTTCTTGCAGATTTCCATCAAGTTGTTAAGAAGGAAAGACAAAAGGCTTGGCGTGACTAGCACATCAAGAAGAAATCATTTTATGTTAGAGATCATGTCTTTCTTTATGAAGAAAAATATCTAAAGCATCTAGGTAAGTTGCACATGCACTGGCTTGGTTGATTTTACGTGGCGCAAATCAAAGATTCAGGAGTTGTGAATGACCTAGCTCAGTGAATGACACATGCTTGAAGCCATATTTTGGTTCATTAAATAATTCTTTTAGTTTACTCTTTGAAAATGGAGTATTAATTAGGTTTTGTTCTAATATAGTTGTGTCAGTGTATATGTTTTCATACGTTGCATCAATAAATTTGTTAAGTTGTGATCCATTGCAAGCCATTGTGTTTAGGGAGATGCCATCATGTCTAGTTTTTCATATCATTAGTTATAAATTCCTACCCTTTTCATCATTGAGTCTAGCCTTATCATAATATTTGGTAATTTTATTTTCTCATCTTCGCATAAATTTATAGTTAAGTTCCTAACGTTTTTAGATAGTCCTTTACATTTTAGGAAAGTGGGCTAATTGTTTTCTTAGTTAGGTGAGATTCTGGGTTCACATTGTATTCTTGGATAACGGTTTAGTCCTTTCAAACTCCTACCAATCATTTATATATGACCTTGGTAACTATTCTATGCATGCTATTCTACCCATCAGTTTCGTAAGTCTATCACCTTGGCTTATGTGTCATCTACCTCTGCATCTCAATACTATTTTCATCCCCCTATTTGTTACATTTAAAATCATCAATCTTCTTTAATGGGTCACCAGTCAACTCCTGTATCCACACCATTGATGATCTACTAGGGAAGTATCATAAAACTTCCTTAGTTTATATCAACTTATCAGACCATTTTCTCTTCCCTGTGCTCCACACGGATGTCTTCATGGAACCGAATGCTTGACCTGGTGCCCATTCTTCTCTAAAAGGAAAAATAGAATTCTACAAGTTGAAGTAGTCCTCATTGTTATGTTTTCATAATTTACCTATATTTGGCACCATCGACGAAATTATGCGTTGCATTAAGTTTTTAATAAGCCAACTTCCCCAGATGCGGGTGCATACTAGTGTGTTTAAGTTGATTGGACGGGGGTATAAGGGAAGCCACATGCCTGCCATGTGCGGAGGCGACTTGGAAGGTGGTGGCGAAGGACACCCCTGGACGGCAAGGTTAAAGGCTATGGGACGGTAGCCAAGGAGCATTTACGCTCCGACTTCCTTTGGCTGAGCTGCAGAGTTTGGCTCTGCCTCACATTTGAATGCCTCATTAATGGCGGGCGACCCTCGAGGCAGAGTATGGAGTTTTATAAATAGTGGCAGCCCTGGCATCACCATATTCACTTGGGCAGGGTCTGGGGTTCCCATTCCGTCGCTGGAGCTAACAAACTCAGGCCTTGGTCTGATTTATTCCATCCTGGGTCTGTTGGTTCAGCTTGTTTACGCCACTATGGGTGCTTTGCATATCAATTCAGCTCAGGACTGCTCTGTCACCATGGTAAGGACTCGGCAGCAGATGCTGAGTCGTTGCGGCCCTAGTCGTGGAGGGTCTTCATGCCCCTCAACTGAGGCGGAAACCCATTCTCTTGTCACTACCCTCATTGTCGTTGTCATTGCCACTTCCCACAACTAGGAGGTGCTAGATCTCTCAGACACAGCCAATTCATGGAGGCTAGCTCACCTGGGTATTTGGCAGCTCCTTACTTCGGCTCTGCAATTTTTACCTTCAACAACCCCCTGAACCGTCCAAGAATTAATGCCCACGTCTCTGTCCTCTTTATTGATGAAGCCCAAGACGAGGGTGGATCCAGTGCTCTACCAGAATTCAAGGCCCTGGTTGACATAACCACAACGTCCGAATTGCCCAAGGTGGACAAGGGGAAGGGCACGGAACTGCCAGACCCTCAGCTGGAGAAGAACCAGGAGCAGCCAGAAGTGACCGAGGTGAAAGCAGGCCAAGCGCAGGAAGAGGAAGAATATGGATGGTGCCTGATTATGGAGGAGGTGTCGGAGGACTAGTCTGCTACCACGTCTCAGGTTCTGTAACTCGGGTGGGATTCTAGTTCTTTCCTTTCTTTTGGTCATGTCCATCATTGTAATTGTCTCTGGCTCGACTACGTGTCGATTATATTTTAAGTCAATGTGTCAAAGTGGCAATCTGCCATTGCTGAGGCGTAGGGTCAGTTCCAGTCTTACTTGGTTATTAGTTTTGTGGGAAATTATAGTTGTGCAAGGTTGTCTTTTTTGTCCTCCCCTGTGTGGGAATGAATTTTTTGGTAACAAACACCCCTGTGAGGGCATGAATCAGGTAGCCCTCTCTCTCTGCTACATTTGGCTGATCCAGAATGCCACTCTTTCTGGCAGATGGATCTTTCAGACAACATGCATGTAACTCTACTCTGGTTTTTATTTATATAATAGAATAGTTTAATCGAGAAAAAAAAAATAAGCCAACTTCATGGAGGGTCATTGTGGTTATATCAGGAATACCCAATCCATTCACATGAAATTCATAATCCCACGAGGATTTTTACATATGGCTCTGATATTTCTACAATATTCTAGTGTATTTCTAAGCGAGGCAAGAAATATGGCGATAACAATCTCTAGGCAAAATATGGCAGACAGAGGAAGGGTTGAGTACAAGTCATTGAAATGATCAACAATGAACCAGTCAATCTCACTTGCTATATTATTTCTAGTAATCTAATGTGCCATTATACAAAAGGAGAATGTTCACTTGACACCATATCTATCACAGAGGCTTGTGTTAAAAGAAAACAACTTAATTGGTCTAGTTATCTACTTAGTCAATTATTGGAGGCCTATGAGGATGTTCACACGAGGGAAACATATTTTATTTTTTCATATCTGGTCATTCCTCTTTCTTTGTTGAAATGGTGTCCTCTCGAGGGAAGGGATCTAGTTCCCATAGCTAATGGTGAGTTGCTCACCTACACCTATGCCCCCTAGTGAAGCATTGAAGATCTAATCAATACAGACTTTAATGAAAATCCCTCGAGTGCCTCTACCTTTGCTTGACTAATATGCTCAACATATATGGTTTTGCATTAGTCACAACAATTATTATGTCCATCCTCTCATTGTCAATCCTACAACCTTTTCAATGTTCATGCTCTCATTTTATTTAAATGATAATAACTTTAAAAATGAGGTTCTTTCATGGCCAAGAATTATATCTATGGAACGTAATGGAAAAAATGTATACTCTTTCGATCCAATGGGTTCAAAGGATTCAGGTGATGATGCCCCATCCTTGTCCTGTAAGTGCATCGCCGACTCTAAAGGTGATCTATAGCCCTTGATGAAGAAGGTCCAAGAATGGATTTTTTCAGCTCAAATGACCTGATCTAAGATTGGTTATATAGTCCATAAATTTGCTTTTATTACTATTTTTTCTCCCATATCCATTGTGATGCCATTGATTCTTGAAATTTCTTTTATTTTCACTAACCCCGCTAGATTATTTCCCCAATTATGGAAAAACAGCAATCCCTCCACATCTATCCCGATATACCTTACAAATGAGGGTACTCCTACTACGTCCACTCAACCCTCCATTTAGATTACTAAGGAACAAACCCCATCTTCTAATCCTTCACCAAATACCTCTAAAAAATTATCTCAAATCACCCTAACAATTTGATTATCGTAAGTGAGCCTATTGAGATGGAAATTGAGTTAGCACCAGACAACCATATTATTTTTCCTCCATACACTACCCTTTTCCCACCTCAAGTCACCCTTGAACCCACTATTCTTATGCCTTCATCTGAATCCATGTTATCCATTGAGAAGATTGCTGCCTCTCTTAATTACCTAGACAATTTATACCAAGTTCTCTTGTTAGTATCCCACCACTGGGATATTGTTCCAATCTTGCCACCATCACTCATTTCCAGACCTCACCAAGACATCAACAAAGAATACAGCTAATATCAGGAACCAAATCCATAGGAGAATTTGAAAAAGTTGTTTGCTAGTAGACAACCCATTTAGGAAACATTTCCACAGCTCGACACACTACCCATTGAAGATATCAAAGAATGGTCTACCCCACATTTATTTCAATTTATCAGAGCCTTCACCAAGCAGCTTGAGTATCATATGGTTTTGGTTGAGTCTTGATCTACAAACCTTTCCTATACTTGTGAGCAACAACAACAGCAACTCACTCTAGTTATAAGAAAGCATGATCAATTGAAAGAAGAGATGGAGCAACTGGAACAACAAGTTTCAGGTTTGACAAAAAAAAAATTAGTCTATGTGTCCCACCCTCATCGAATTTCTTAATCAACATCTATATGACTTTGTTGCTTCTTCCCCTGCCAACTATTGTGACTTTGTTTAAGTGACATTGTTGGTTTAAGGGGGATTGACCTAGGATTAGAGTGTGTAGAACACCAACAAAGCCCTCAACCACTGTCCCTTTCGGCACTGAATTGCAAGCAGATTGCAGTCTCAGCCGAAGTAGTTATGGGAGGGTGCAAATCTAGGTTTGTGTAGCTAGAGGGATATGTACGTTGTGGCATCCATGTGTTCACTTATGTCTTATATCTACCTAAAACTTCACATCTAAGAATAACTTGGCGCTGATGATTAACTACATAGATTGGGACTTAACGCATACACATAACAGAAAATAGTATAACATGTATTCTTAAGCATAATTCAGTAAAAACCATGCATACTAATATTAATAAAAATAGACAATGAACATAGAAAGATACACAATACTTCGCCAAAACTTCTTCTCTACTAATAAGGATCTTCAATACATGCTCTCCCCTGACCTATGCACCTAGCTATAGGTGGTCTCCGCACTCAGCTACTGACTCTTAAAAGCCTTCGTGCACTCAACTATGGAGCATTTCCCTAAAAATACAAACTCAATATAGAGATTACAAACAATCTATTCTTATTGAGAAGTTTTTTCGGCAAAAATCACATCAAAATTAATTTTTTGACGTGTTTTGAACAAAGTATTACATCTTCTTAATATAGACTTCCTTCCTACAAGACCACAATCCACATACCATGGATCAGACACAACAATGGACTAATACTCGAAACCTATTATAAAATAAGGGGCTTTTGACCCACCACCAAGCCCCTAAACATTGCGGGATGAATAGAACTTCATCTTCTCTGCATTCTCCACTCCTCAAAATGCAAATTCTTTGAACCAAAACCCTGACCAAGTTGGGCTGCACCCAATAGGCCTTTAACATTCACTCATGATTTGTCCCCAGTCAACCAGCTACGGTTCCCTTGATTTTCACTACGCTTACATTGTAGACTGCATTATACTGTTGGATTGTATCTGCCATTTGTTTCTCCTATTTGCGCACCTCCTCCAACAATGCCTCTATGGTTGGGCCAGTAGCCTTTTGTAGTATTTCTGCCTCCATTCTCTTCAACACTTTCAGCCTTTTGTCCATTAACAGACATAGCTTGAGTGGGCCATCCTGACATGGCTAAGTCCTTGCCTGAAAAATTTTCTCCTTCCTCTGAAGATCATCTATCTGCTTTTGCAGGTTCTTCTCTTCAGTAATATTGGCAAGTTTATGTAACACTGGTAGGGTCTCTACAACTGCCAAGATTTTGTCACGCTCCTTTTTCTTCAGCTATAATTCCTCCTCAATCTTTTGAATGTTTGGATCCTCCTTCAGTGAGGTCCAAATATGCATCATGTCATCCAATAATTTCCCGTAGTCTACCACTGTGTCAGAGATTCCTTTCAATTCTACCTTTAAGTCCCTCGCTAGATGCATCCATCATGTACTAGTGTGAGAATTTGTCATACGCATATTGTACTGGATGTGCTTTGGCTGAAGTGTCATACATTTAACATATTCAAGAGGCCTGCTCTCTGCAATCTTACAACCCAATCGAATGGCTCCAACAATTTGATTCCACTTTCTAGGTACTGAACCTACTTCAAATATTTACTTGGTTCAAATTGAGGGTATTTTCTCCAATCGTTAAAGTCTCAGTCTTCCATCTTCAGCTAGGGGATCTTCCCCAACACTTCAGCATCAAACGATACTTCCTCTAGCAGCAATGGAGTGTACATGGCAGTCTTACCCTCCTTTGGTTCCTTAACTAGCTTGGAATTTGGTTTTAATGGTGGAATATAAGGTGGAAGCATGGCGAGAATCTCTTCATCCTCTGTCTCCATGCGGTGAAATTCAGCCCCCTTTTCACTATCATTGATCCACTCAGGCACCTTTTGCTACATCAGCTTCTTTCCTTTCTGCACAAGCTTCTTCTCGTTATCTTCTTTTTTATTCGTCTAGACTTCCTTCCATGTTTTCTTCCTTGGGGATGTTCTGAGTTCCAACCTAGAGACCTCAGTTGGTCGCTTCTCCTACTTCTTCTATGGTTGTGGTTCTTTGGGTACCTACTTTCTTGGTGACCTCTGGCTCCTTTGGGACATGGGTACCTTCGCTACTTATGCCTCCATAATACCTGCTAATCCTTTTTCTACAAATATTCCAACAAGTTCCTCAAAATGCCTCTTAGACATACGGTGGCTTTCTTCACACTTAGATGAAATTTCTCAACTAAGCAACAAAGTGTCAAATATGGCATGGGATATGGTTTTTATAAAAAATTTGAATTACAACCTTATGACTGCTTTAAGATTTTCTCATTTAATGTTGGTATGGGGCTAGATATAGCCATCTACGCTTCATAAATTCTTTTCTTCGACATCCCTTAATGGAAATTTCATTTTAATGATAGATTTTTTCTTCTAACGATCATATTTCTGGCCAACTTCAATGAACATTTCCTCATGGTGAAGTCACCATTTCTTTTTTGTAGTTCCTTCGGACTTCATCATACACCTAAGTATTGCGTAGTAATCTTTCTTTGTTGAAGTAGCTTTCTACAGAGTATTTTATAGTCCTATGCCCACTTTCAACTACAGGTGGCACTAAGACTTCCTTCCCTTCAATTTTCAGTGCGAAGCTCCAAAGACAGAGTCATCCCTGTATACCTTCAATCTTCTAACATTAACTCGTCCCAGAATCAACTGATCATTCAACTTTGTGAGCTGAACTGCACCACCATTAGATAGGTACTTAATGATATATGATCCTAACTAATGTGTTTTAAATTTTCCTGGGAACATCGCGAATTTGTTGTAATATAATAATACAAGATCTCCTTCCTAGAATGTCTTCTTCTTCATATTCCTATGACGCCAGGCTTTCTCCCATGCTTTCTACACTTGCTGATGGAACCCTACTATGAACGTATCTTCTTCTAGAGCTAGTATCTATGATATTGTTTCCTTCATAATGTCAGGATCTTCCATGTTTGTGACAACTGCAATTCTCAAACTTGGCATGATGTATTCCATAGGCATAACTGCCTCTTCTCCATATACCAACCTAAATGGTGTTTTCCATGTCAATTTATTTCATGTTATTCTATATGCCCAAAACACCCATGGAATCCTTAAATCCCAGTAATCTATGTTCAGATTACATACCTTGCTCAATGCATTCTCCAAAATCTTATTGAAAGCTTCCACTATTCCATTTGTCTGAGGATGATAAGGGCTGCTCTTCTACGGGTAAACAAAAAATTCCTTAGTTAGTGCTTCAATGGTCTTGTTCAAGAAATGTGTGCCTTGGTCACTCAACAAGATCTTTGGACATCCAGAATGGATTAGTATATATTCAAAGATGAAATTTGCAATAGTTTCTATGCTACAATCCTCCACTGGTTGTGACTCATCCCATTTTGTTAAATAATCAGTTGGAGTGATTATATACCTTGCACTAGTATTCTTTCCTGGCAGATTGATAGGTCCAATGAAGTCAATAGCCCATTTTTCAAAAGCCTGAAAAGTTACCTTTGACACTAGTGGCATCTCATCTATTGTAGATGATTTTCCTATTATTTGACATATATTACATGCTTCAGATAATTCTTTTTCATCCTTATGTACTGTGGGCCACCACAACCCAACTCTCAAGATTTTCTGCATAGTGGCTTTTCCTGCATAGCATCCACTTGCAACTCCTCCATGAAATTCTGTCAGAATACTCTGTCATTCATTTCCAAGTACATATATACATAGTACTTCATCTGGTCCCATTTTGTACAAGTGTCTAGGAATCAACGAGAAATCAACTACTTGAACCACCAACTCCTTCTTTTGCTTCACAATGTATTATGTGGGCACCATTACTGTGGCCAAAAACTGAATAATATCTATGAAGTGATCATCTACGACTATTAGTGTGAATAACTATGCATCGAGGAGGTTATCATCGATATTTGTGGGTTCTTCTCTTGTTTGTATCCTTAATAGATGATGAGGTCCAACATTCATTTTCCCTGCCTTCACTATAACTTCAAACTCATACTCTTGAAAGAGTAACATCCATCGATGGATCTTTCCTCCTAAACAGACTTATTCACCAAATATTTCTACGTGGAGTGATCAATAAACATTTTGAAGTGTGCCCCCAAGAGATAATGCTTGAATTTTTTTAATGCATACACCATAACTAATCCCTCTTTTTGTCATGCTATAGTTCTTTTCCACATTGGACATTTTCCTCCTTGCACATGATATGGGGTAATCAATTTCCCCTACTCTTGGCTACGTTAGCACTACACCCAATGTTATGCA
This sequence comes from Pinus taeda, assembly GCA_000404065.3. NCBI lineage: Eukaryota > Viridiplantae > Streptophyta > Pinopsida > Pinales > Pinaceae > Pinus > Pinus taeda. Next base: position 63,329 of record APFE030884765.1, on the reverse strand, counting down.
AGATGCATCAACATGTACATGGAACTCCTTCTTCTAGTCCAAGAAAACTAGAATAGGCATAGTTACCATCTTCTCTTTTAGTACATCCAATATCTTTAGGCACTCTTCATTCCATTGAAAAGTCACATCTTTCTGTAAAAGTTTCTCCATGGACATAGTTATTTGTGAATACCCCTTTATAAACTTTCTATAGTAGCCAGCGTGTCCCAGTGTCGTGTGCAGTTGTCTCATTGTTTTTTATGCTAGCAGGTTCACAATAATTGTGATCTTCACAAAATATGCACTTCTTCAAGTTCAACGAGATCTAGTACTGCCTACCTGTGACCTTAAGCTTACCACATGCTTCTTTAATAGACCAAATATTGTCCAATCGTTGAAGTATACTTCCAAAAAATTGTGTAGATATTATTTTAAGGTCACAATTACAACTCTAGAAAATACATTAGGTGCATTCTTTAATCCAAAAGGCATCACTGTGTATTGATAAGAGCCTCACTCTATCACAAAGGTCATTTTATGTCTATCTTCTGGTGCAATTATGATCTAATGGTATCTTGAAAAACTATCTGTGAAATAATATGCCTCCTATCCTCCTACGTTGTCCAATATGCCATCTATAAATGGTGTAGGGAAAGGGTCATGTAGGCATACATCATTCAATTTCCTTCAGTGAACATAAATTATTATTTCCCTTTTTGCCTTATTTTCCTAAACAACCATGGGATTTACCGAATCAAACTCTTCAACAGGTTCGATTATCCCAACTGTTAACATATTGTCTAATTATTCTTTGACCTTCTCGTTATAGCTTGGATTCAGACTATAAGGTCTCTACTTGACAAGCTCTGCAAGAGGCTTCAAAGGAATCCTCATGACTCCCAAGTCTCCTAATATGCCCTTCATATATGAAAACTTAGTAGGGAACAACTTTTGATATTCATGCAAGAGATATGTTATCTTGTTGACTGTATCTTAATCCCAGCAATATCCTATTTTTCCATATTTCAGTTCAACCTCTAACACTATATTCACCATCTTCGTCTTCAATGGCTTCGTTGTGCCACGCATCTCTATCTCACATCTACTTACTTCGCAATGACCTTTTGATTCTTTGATGTCAATACTGCGAGGATTTTCATCCCCTTCCGCAGTGAGATTATAACATTCCATTACATTACGTATCTATGCAGACCAATCAAGTTTCCAGACAACTGGAACTTCTTTCTCAAAAATCTTATCCTTAATATATTCAGAGCTGCATCTATATGTGGGAAGTCATGTTCAAATTTGAATATCATTATAAATCCATCAACCATTTTGTAAAAATTTCTGTTTTCCCACCCCGGTTTTCAGTTTCACCTTATTTCTTCCATATAGCTAAATGCCCTTTGCCATATCCATACATTTAACAAAAAAAAAAAATTGCTGAAAACAAAAATTCTGGAAATTTTTCAGAATGCTGGAAAATGCAGAAATAAAAAAATCAGCAGTAACAAACAGTCATTTAACACATTTGAACACTGTGATTTTTGGTCAATGTGACCCTGAAAAAACCCCCTACAACTCTTGGGGAAAACTAGTTTGAGAGCTCTTCTTTATTTCTGGAAAATGACTTTTTACAGTGAGAAAATATTCAGCAAAAAATCAGCAACCAAATTTACAACTTATCTCTTTTTCCTGCCTCACAATCAAGCTGAAAAACTATTGTACAGATGTACAGACTATACAAAATGTACCGACTACCGTACAGACTGTATGGACAGACCTCGATGTTTATGCAGAAAATCAGTTGGTTCGATTTCTATGCAAAAAAAATCAACTACCTCGATTTCTGTGCAAAAACAAATCTACCTTTTACTTTTGCTCAACAAAAATATGCCTTTTTCTTCTTTCTCATTCCGCTGTAAGGATTTGCTTAAAAGCTGCCTTGGTATGTGTGCCAAGCTGCTACCTCCTTCTCCTCCTTGTCCAGAAATTTCCTTGCTCTCTTTCTCTCAATCTACTCATGAAAGAATGAATGATCTTTTTCCTCTTTTTCCTCTCTTAATCCAACCCTAAGTGACTTTTGGGTGATCCCTAAATCCAATGGCTAAAATAGATTTAGATCTATGGCTGAGATTAAGTGCTCATTTAAATCTCACTTTCTATTTTTTAATTCACCCCACTTTAATAAAGACCCACTTAGTCATTTATTTCCAAAGTCACTATTCATTTCTAATTTTTCATTGACTTTATAAAAGTCACTTTAAAATTAGACTTTAGTAACTTTATCACTTAAAGTCACTTTTAAATTAGATTTAACTTTATAAAAATTATAAAGTCACTTTAGGAAAAAAATTAAAATCTTTTGGAAACTTTTCCCTAGGCCAAAGATCAAAGCCTAAGGGAACCACCTATCCTCCGGTACCAAATTTCAACATTCCCTCTTACCGAGGAAGGTGTTCCTCACCACACCCATCTTGTCTTTGAAGTAAACATGCTTGCCCCGTGGTAAGGATTTGGTAAGAATGTTTGCTACCTGCTCATCAGTGGAAATATACTCAAGCTTCACAGCTCCCTTATGAACATAGTCTCTGATGAAATGATATCTGATCCCGATATGCTTTGACCTGTCATGAAATTCTGGATTCTCTGTGAGTTTAATGCAACTCTGATTATCATAGTAAATCACTAAAGGTCTCAACGGCTGACCAAATAAGCCAAACAACATCTTGCGAAGCTAGATGGCCTCACAACTAGCTAGACTGGCTGCCATATACTCTGCTTCTGCTAAACGCAGTGCTACTGACTGCTACTTCTGGCTGAACCATGACACTACTGCTGAACCCAACCCAAAACAACACCCTGAAGTGCTCTTCCTATCAGAAGCACAACCTGCCCAATCAGAATCAGTGTATCCTACCAATCTCACTCCATCTCCCTACCTGTAGTCCAGACCATAATCCACTGTCCCCTGCAAGTACCACAAAATGTGTTTTGCAGCCACCCAGTGAACCTTCCTAGGCTCACACATAAACTGAATCATTGTGTTAACTGCAAAACAGATATCTGGTCTAGTGTTGACCAAATACATTAAGGAACCAATCAGCTACCTGTACAATGTGGGATCCATCAACTCGGAATCCGAAGCATGAAGCTTCTTCCAGTTGGTGATCATCGGTGTTGACATGGGTCTACAATCCTCCATGTGGAATCTACTAAGGATGTCCACAATATACTTCCCCTGCCCCAGGAAGAAATGCCCTTCTCCTTCCACACCTCCAAACCCAAAAAGTAATGCATCAAGCCAATGTCCTTCATCTCAAACTCCGTCGCAAGATCTCCCTTGCAGTGCTCTATGAGTCTCTCTGCACCTGTAATGACCAAGTCATCCATATACAGCACCAGAATGAGAGGCTCCTCACCTATCACAATAAAGTAAAGGTTCGGATCTGCCTCAATCTTTGTGAAACCCATCCCCTGCAAATAAGTATCTATCTTGGAGTACCAAGCTCTGGGAGCTTGCTTCAGGCCATAAAGGGCCTTCTTCAGTCTGCATACATGGGACTCCTTCCCATGCCCTCAAAGCCCTGTGGTTGCTCAATGTACACCTCCTCCTGTATGAAGCCATTGAGAAATGTGGTCTTCACATCCATCTGGTGGATCTTCCAACCCATCTCTGCTACTATCGATACAATGGAGCGGATCGAAGTATATCGAGACATGGGAATGAAGGTCTTCTCATAATCAACTCCCTCTACCTGGGAGAACCCTCTAGCCACAAACCTCCCTTTGAATTTCTCAATGCTGCCATCTGCAACATGCTTTACCTTATAAAGCCATCTGGAAGTAACCACAGATTTTCCCTCAGGCCTCGGCACCACCTCCCAAACATCATTCTTCATGATAGAAGAATACTCCTCCTACATGGCCTCTCTCCGGACTTGCTAGCTAGCTGCCTATTCATAGCTAGAAGGCTCAGAGTCAAGGATGTTGGTAACCATCACCATATAGCTACAAAAACTCTCAGGAGGTCTACTCTCTCTGACCGGCCTCTTTGGCTCAGCAACAGATGAGGCATCTCTCAAGGTGTCCTGAAGCCACTTGGGCTTCCTCTTCCTTGAGCATGCTTCTCCCATAGGAGAATGGAACTCCTCCTCCTCATTACCATTAGTAGCCTGAACTCCTAACTTCCTGTCTGCTGTCCTCCTGCCTACACCTGAACCTGTAGAAGCTGAGGTACCGTGTGAACTGTCCATCAGTGGACTCCCTAGTGAACTACTCTGTGGACTGCTTTGCATGCTACCCGGAGCACCACCCCTCTGGATCGGTGAGCCACTGCTCACTGACAGACCTGACATCCTCATAGATGTACCTCTTGATCCTCCTAATCCCTACCCACTGGATCACTGCGACTGACTCAACTGCTGCTGAGGGTCTAGCTAATTGAGATACTCTAACTCCCGTGACCTCCTAAAGGCCTTGTCCTCCTCGAACTTCACATCCCACCTGACAACAACTCTCCTCTGTGTAGGAATGTAAATCCGAAAGGCCTTTGAGGTCTCACTATAGCCCACAAAGATACCCTTCTTTGCGGTGGGCTCTAGTTTGGTCCTCTTCTCCTTGGGTATGTAGGAGTATGTAATGCATCCAAAGATACGAAGATGACCAATATCAGGCTTCTTCCCAGAGAAAGCCTCCTCCGTAGTCATGTGCCCCAAGGTACAATGCAGACTCCTGTTCTGCAAGTAAACAGCTATGTCGCAGGCCTCTACCCACAAGAACAATGGCAACCCCTGATCATGTAACATGGCTTTGGTAGCCCCTACGATGGATCTGTTCTTCCTCTCCGCAACCCCGTTCTGCTGGGGGTTGTAAGAAACAGTGAACTCCTTCCTAATGCCTGTCTCGGCACAATAGTCAATAAGCTCTCCAAGGGTGTACTCTCCCCCATTGTCCGACCTCAGGGACTTGATCTTCCGACTTATCTATGTCTCCACAAGAGCTCTAAACTCTTGAAAACCTCACTCTTGGTCTTCAAGAAATAAATCCAGGTCCTCCTGGAGTGATCATCAATGAATAAAACATAGTACTCATATCCACTCAAGGAAACATGAGACATCCGACCGCTTACATCAGAATGAATCAAATCAAGTATCCTAGTCGCTCTATTGTCATTGCTGGGAAAAGGGGATTTGGCAAACTTGCCCATCGCACATCCTCTGCAAGTATCAAAGTGATCAGTGCTAAAATGTGGCACACCTGTAGTGATCTCCCGTAAGGTCCTCAAGGCTCCATGATACATATGTCCCATCCCGCGGTGCCAAATCTCACATAGCTTAGAACTGCTAGCTCTGCTATCGGTACTACTGCTCAATGCCAAAAGGGGCTAGAATGCAAACTTGTACACCTTTGCATGGCGTACACCTATCACTCTAGCTGAATAAGCTGGAGTGCCCCTGGGATACATCAACACATGTCCTCCCCTGAACAGTATCTCATATCCTTTGTCCTCCAAATCTTAGACGGATATGAAGTTCTTCCTCATCCCTGGCACATAAAGAACATTTGACACCTTCAGGGGAGGTTTGGACTCCCTCCGAAATGTTAGTGTCCCCACACCGACTGCTCTAACAACTCTGTCATCACCGAGTACTACCTCTATATCAATGCCACTCTCTGAAATCTATGAGAAGTACTCACAGACTCCTATCATGTGACGTGAAGCCCCATTGTCCACCTACCAGATACCCGAAGATGCTCTGCTAATCGAGGGAAAAGCATGCTCCCTCTGAACCTATGTGGCAGGTGATCCTGCACTCGAGGACTCACATGCGGTGAACCCAAACTCCGGGTCAAAATGACCTGTAAAGTCCTCAACCTCTACTGAAGCTACCAAGCTCTGGTCCTTCCCCTTCTTCTTCTTCTTCTCCGGACACACAACTGCATAGTGTCCCATATTTTGACAATTCCAACACTTCACCTTGGAATAGTCCTTCTGTGTGTTACCATGTTTACCTTTACCTTTGCCTTTGTCCCCACCATTGCTTGTGGAAGCCTTCTTCTTCCCTTTGCCTTTCTTGCCTCCTGCCAATAGTGCTACATCCTCATCCTACTCAACTGGCTTAGCTGCCCCAAGCTGACCTTTCCTGATCTTTGTCTAAATGCAATCATCCCAAAACCTCTCCCATGTGGGAAGGGTCTCACGTGCATAAACACCATCAGCAAAGTTCATCCATGAACGGGAGAGGCCATTCACTGCAATCCGCACCAACTCAATGGGTTGAATGGCCTCTCTAATTGCTGCCAACTCATCTCTCACATTAGTAATCTTTGTGAGATATCCAGCTGCACTATCATTACCCATCTTAATGTTCTTCGGCTTCTCCTTCAAGATCATTTTCCGGTTCTCATTGGTACTCTGGTAGAGATTGGACAATGCTGTCCACATCTCATGGGCATTGCTCTTTCCTCTCACATGAGGAATGAAATGGTCTTTGATTCCGTCTAGAATCAGTCTCTTACCCTTGTTTTTCTTTTTATTATAAGGAACCAACTGAGTATCATCAATAGGCACAAGAACAGGGTTCTATGTGGTATGCACCATGATATTCCAGAATTCTACCTCCTCAAAGATACTCTGCATCCTCTCCTTCCAAACACTGTAATTTGTATGCCCATCCAACCTATCCTCTACCCTACATCCCAATGACATCGTGTTGTCCTAAAACTGAAAAATAACGCTGCGTAGTAAAGATAAAACTATTGTTTGTGAAAAATCAGCTTGCTGGAATTTTCTGAGTGAAAAATCAGCAGCTGTATTTTTTCTCCTTTGCTGTCCCAAACTGCACTTCAGCACTCAAGCTTTGATACCATGTAAAAGATTTTGTTTTCCCACCTCTGTTTTCAGTTTCACCTTATTTCTCCCATATAGTTAAATGCCTTTTCCTATATCCATACATTTAACAACTGAAAAAAATAAACTTTTGTTGAAAACACAAATTCTGGAAATTTTTCAGAATGCTGTAAAATGCAGAAATAAAAAAATCAGCAGTAACAAACAGTCATTTAACACATTTGAACACTGTGATTTTTGGTCAATGTGACCCTGGAAAAACCCCCTACAACTGTTGGGGAAAACCAGTTTGAGAGCTCTTCTTTATTTCTGGAAAATGTCTTTTTACAGTGAGAAAATATTCAGCAAAAAATCAGCAACCAAATTTACAACTTATCTCTTTTTCCTGCCTCACAGTCAAGCTGGAAAACTGTTGTACGGATGTACAGACTATACAGAAAGACCTGATTTTTGTGCATAAAATCAGCTGCCTCGATTTTTGGCAAAAAAAATCAGCTGCCTCGATTTCTGTGCAAAAGCAAATCTGCCTTTTACTGTTTGCTCAGCAAATATCTTCCTTTTTCAGCTTGCTCATTTAGCTATAACGATTTGTTTAAATGTTGCCTTGGTGTGTGTTCCAAGCTGCTGCCTCCTTCTCCTCCTTGTCTAGAAATTTCCCTTGCTCTCTTGCTCTCTTTCTCTCAATCTACTCATGAAAGAATGAATGATCTTTTTCCTCCTTTTCCTCCCTTAATCCAACCCTAAATGACTTTTGGGTGATCCCTAAATCCAATGGCTAAAATAGATTTAGATCTATGGCTGAGATTAAATGCTCATTTAAATCTCACTTTTTATTTTTTAATTCACCCCACTTTAATAAAAAACCCACTTAGTCATGTATTTCCAAAGTCACTTTTCCTTTCTATTTTGTCATTGACTTTATAAAAGTCACTTTAAATTAGACTTTAGTAACTTTATCACTTAAAGTCACTTTTAAATTAGATTTAACTTTATAAAAATTATAAAGTCACTTTAGGAGAAAAATTAAATTCTTTTGGACACTTTTCCCTAGGCCAAAGATCAAAGCCTTAAGGAACCACCTGTTCTCTGGTACCAAATTTCAACACATTTCTGCCCAGCCAGCAGTACCATGTCGAAGCTCAGTTTCTAAAGACCAATTCTGAGGAGTTTTCTCCAGGGCATGGATGAATTTTATGTGGTCTCTAGGATCACTTTGGCCATCATACTTGTCTGTGAGTTGTGTTTCTACTTGACCAAACATTACCCACATCAAACTTCTACACTTTCTCCAATTTCCTATATTCTTCTTATGAGTACCCCACAATCTAGTAGGATTAGTCCTTGGGGGTTCATCTAGAGCTAACAATCTATTACTAGTAGAATCGCCCTAGGGTCTTGGGTTGAAAACCCCAACAAAGAGGATAGAATACAAGATAAATAGAAATACAAATAGTCATTCCTAATACTTCAACTACTAAAGTAGGAAGAAGAGGTCTTACCTAAAGGTCCTACATTTTGGGTCGTTCCCATATGGTCCAAACCCTCTACTTCTTATAATGCCTTAAAACATGCAACTCATTCAAGAAAATAATATACAACAGTTCTAATAGAAAGCATGTTCATGATATAAGTGTTAGATCATATAAGCATGTAAGCGAATAAGCATTAACATGAGATTTTATAAGCAAATCATAACATGGATTAACGCATAAAGACTATAATCGTCAGGAACAAGACACTGCCTCATTATTAATGTAAGTTAAACAAAATAAAAAAGAACTACAACTTGAGTCGTATGTCAGCTCCAAGCAAAATCGTCCTCTAGATCTGTCTTGCATTAATGTTTTTAATAGTAGAGTGTAAGCATAGAAATCAAGCTCCCTTTAAAATTTCACAATTTGCAAAGCCAAGTCACTTTGAAAACTATTCCATAACACCATCCTTAAGAGGAGACTAAGCAAGATTGCACTTAGTGTGGAAAGTAAGGAAAATGGAATGAATCAAAATTCCAAACATTAAAGGAATTCGATAGAAATGTATGGAATTGGATTAAAAGTAGCACGATAAAAATTCCCAATTGATACAACTTCCACTTTTATATTAAAGTGCATGAAAGTGGACATTTCCTTCTTACACCTATAGTGGACATTGTATTCTTCAAAATTTATCTTTGCCTCAAATAACATTACAACTACTTTTTCAGCCAAAATGTTATCACTCATCTAAGAAAATCAAATTTTATAGATAGAAGTTCCATAGTTGGGATCCTATATTTTGTATAAAGGAAGAATATGTCAGCCCCGTGGTTCATGGGTGTTGGGTTGTGTTATATTCTTTCCACGACTAGCCCATGTAGTTAACCGCGGGGTTAGACGGGGGGCATAGCCCACCCTTCATTGTGTTGATTGCGTAGCAGGGGGGAGTCACAAGGGGTTTAAGGGGTGCAGGTAACCCCACTCTATGGGGTTCATAGCAGCGCTCCAGAAAATTTTATTTTTGGACCCTATATTAGGTTGGGTGGACCTACCTATGGTTTTTTGTATGATTTTTCCCACATGGTTTTGGACGCGATGGTTTTCGGTCCATGGTATTGGATGCTTCGGCATGTATAAATATGTATTGTAACATTAAAAGGATAATAATGAAAAATCAAGCTGGTAGTCCCAGTTTTGGAATCCAGGGGAAAAGCTCTGTGTATATGTGTTATCCTCTCGCATTGTTTATTTTCTGTGTTTTGGAATTCATATGTAGGTAATTTCTGTACAGGGTTAAAACATACATTTGGTATTATAGTTATTTTGACTTTAAGGGGATGCCTTCGTTGTTGAGGAGTTTCGCTCGGGCCTGTGCTAGACCCTGCTCAGTGGGAGATCTGTAGGATCGATTCTAGTGGTCAAAAAAGATGGCGAGCAATGGAAAGATAGAGATCGAGAAATTTAATGGTCAAAGTTTTGAGTTCTGGAAACTCAAGATGGAGGATCTATTGGTGGATAAAGATAAATTGATCACGGTAGATCCAGGTACTAAACCAACGAGAGTGTATGACAAAGAATGGAAGAAGTTGGATCAGAAGGCAAAGAGCACAATACGATTATGTGTCTCAAATTCAGTATTGCTAAATGTTTCAGGGGAAGCTACAACGAAGGCTTTATGGGACAAGTTCGGTACTTTGTACCAATCTAAGTCTCTGGTGAATAAATAGTTCGGATGGAAAAAGTTGTATAACATGAGGATGAAAGATGGAGACTCGGTGACAGAGCATCTGAATGAATTTAATATTGTGGAAAGTCAGTTATTATTTGTTGATATTAAAATTTTAGATGAAGATAAGTGCATCAATTTGTTGTGTTCTCTACCAGATTCATGGGATAGTCTAGTTATTGTAATAGTTAGTAATGCAACTCCCTTGCAGTTTGATGAAATAGTATCATCCTTGCTGATGGAGGAAATGAGATGAAAAAATATGGAAAGCCAGAATGGTGATAACCTGTATGTATGAGGACGGTCCTAGAACAGAAAAAAATAAGTCATCAAGTTGGACATCTAAATCTAGAGGGAGATCTAAATCTCTAGGAAAACCTGTAAAGGTGGTGTGCTGGAAATGCGGAAAGGAAGAGAACTACAAAAGGGACTGTAAATCTAAAGCTCTTGATAAAGGAAAGGGATCTAATGATGCTCCTTCTACAGAGGTGAAAACCACTTTAGATGAAGGTGGGGATGTGTACTTGGCTTCTTCAAGTACACATATAGATCATGAGGCATGGTTGATTAACTCAGGTGCAAGCTTTCACTTCACTCCCCATAGAGAGTGGTTTTGTGAGTATAAGAAGTATGATGGTGGTGATGTCTTCTTGGGGGATGACAGGGATGCTAGAATCGCTAGTCACGGAAAAGTAAAGTTGAAGTTGCAAGGTGGAAGGGTTACAACACTTCCGAGCGTTTTGCATATTCCTGCATTAGCCAGAAATCTGATTTCTATAAGCAAGTTGGATGATTCAGGTGTAAAAGCAACGTTCAAGAAGGATACCTACAAGATGGTTTGGGGGGCACTAGTATTGATTCGAGTTCGAATTGGAACTCTGTACAAGCTGCAAGGTAGCACTGTTATTTATGGGTGCAATAGATATGCGGTTCCTAAAAGTGGAGTAAAAAATCTAGTGATCTCTGGAGAGAAGACCATGTTGTGGCATCAGAGGCTTGGACCTATTGGAGAGAAGGGCCTTCAAATACTTCATGCTAAACATACGGTAGAAGGTATGAGTAACAGCTCTTTGGATTTTGATTTTTGTTAAAATTGTGTATATGGGAAGTAGAATCGGGTGAGTTTCCCCTCTGGTGGTAAGAGGGTGAAACATATATTAGAGCTTCTGCACAGTGATGTGTTTGGACCTGCGAAGGTTCCATCACTGGGTAATTTTGTGTACTAAGTATCATTTATAGATGACTTCTCAAGGAATACATGGATATATTTCCTTAAGAAGAAATCTAAAGTCTTTGACAGGTTTAAAGAATTTAAGGCTTTGAGGGAAAACCAAACAAAGAAGAACATAGAGGTGCTGAGGACAAATAATGGTGGAGAGTTTTGCAGTAAGGAATTTGAATAATTTTGTAAGAAGTGTGGTATAGCACAAAAAAATACTACTCCATATACACCTCAGCAAAATGGAGTTGCAGAAAGAATGAACAAGACATTAATGGAAAGAGAAAGAAGCATGCTCAGTGGTGTCAGGTTAGGACAAGAATTCTGGGAAGAGGTGGTGGAGATAACATGTTACCTAGTCAACAGATCACCTTCAGCAATGTTGGAGGATAAGACTCCACAACAGGTATGGACTGGTAAGAAACCCTCTCTTTCACATATGAGGGTATTTGGATGTGATGTATATGTACATGTTCCAAAGGAGAAATGGACCAAGTTGGATAGTAAATCTAAAAAGTGCATCTTTATTGGGTATAAGGATGGTTTAAAGGATTAAAAGCTTTGGAACTCAATAAAAAGGAAGGTTGTGTACAACTAAGATGTGGTGTTCAGAGAGGTGAAAGATGTTATTAAACATGAAGTCCAACCAAAGGAACCTAAGAAGATAGAGTTTGAGCTAAAGGAGGAAGAGTCAGAATCTATATCAGAGGAGTGATCCAAAATGGATTTTGGATGGACTTCTGAGTCTAAGTGTTCCTCACAGAGGAAAATGAAAGTCCAAGGATGCTCCTGGAAATAGCCCTATTGCGTACATCGTCTCATTTTTTAATCTACTACAACTTGAATGGGCTAAAAAAGACTTTGGATGTAGAAGTTATCACAAAATGAAGTTACCCTTTATCCTTTGGAAAAAGAGGCAAAATCCCTTAAAAATGGATCCTAAAAACACTCTAAGTCTTCAAAATCAAAAAAATATCACATAAGGAAAAACCTTACAAAAGGCAGATTACACTATCAGGCCTGAAAAACATGAAGAAATGGCCAAAAACGGAGTTATCGGAGGTGTGGACAGTGATGCACAGGAGCCGTCGAATCTGGCCGATCAATGGTCCAAATTTGATCAGCATATCACAATCGGGGATGACAAGCGGAGCCTATCAAGTGACTGTTGCAACAGTGATTAGCGCGAGTCAATGAGGACCGTCAATCAAGCGTGTAGATCGACGCAATATCGCATCGGAAAAATACAAGGAGCACTTACCAATGGCTTGGGGAATATGTGATATGTAATTGCGACATGTCACATTGCAATATCGTATCAGAGTGATACAAAAGGAGCAGGGTGATACAAATGCAACTGTGATAGCCGGACCCGATAAGATTATGGAAGAAATTTTATATATTTTGAGTTTCAAAAAAAGGGTTTTTCTTATGTATTTCACATTTCCGTTAAATAAATGAAATACAAGGGAAATGTGCCTGATGTGATGAATCTGAATCGGAAATGGTTTATCAATGTAGTTGTGTATCATTTGAAGTCCACCATAAAGCCCTTCATCGCAATTTCAGTGCTTTTAATGTATTTTTACAAATAAAAAGGAAAACACGGCACAGGGGCACTGCAACTTGCAATAGTGATTACAAGTAGACCCATTAGGGGTCTACGATGCATTTAATGATATTTAAGTTCCTATAAATGACAGTTTTGTGGATTTTTCCTGTGTTTTAGTGTATTTCTCTATGTAAGCAGAGAACAATCATTCTAGGGATTTCAAGGGAGCTGATGGTCCCTTCCTTTGCAGAACAGGCGCCACCATCCTTAAAGACATTAGCAATGATTGCTTAACGCTCAGATGGGGATTTGAGCAGATAGAGACCGGGAGCCAGAGAGCCCGAGAGGGAAAACGAACAGACACGCACTGATTGGCTTAAAAGCCACGAATGTCAGATACAAAAGGGAGTTGTTGTTGAAACAGAGAATAAGCAAGGAGCACAGAGAGTTGAAAGAATAAAAAACCCTGAGAACATGATTGACAGGCATCAAAGCTACAAAAATGTTACTAGAAGGTTATCAAGGATCACTTGGAGGTCAAGAGAATCACAGAGGCACACACAGGCCAAGAGAGAGCTCAAAGAATCTAGAGCCATAAGCCAGAGCCAAGAGCCAAAGCCAAGAGCTAGAGCGACAATGCAAAGCCAGAAAGCTTAAGAGCTTCAGAGCCAGGGATAAGATGGTTTCAGAGCCCATTGTTTCTGCGTAAAATAGTGGAGTTGAGCCAAGAGCTTGTAAAATACTTATACCATAATCCCAGAGAGCATAGCCGAGTTGACTAGAGCTCAAGGAGATGTAGCCCAAGAGTTTTTGGTGAACTCCATATTAAATTTATGTCTTATGTGTTTGCTTATTGCTACATTTGTCTACTACCATATGTATTTACATATAAGCACAAACAACACAATTTTAAAAGCACATAAACAGTTTAAAACAAACATAAGAATACACCTATATTTTCAAGCATATTATCAATTCTGCATTGGTTAATCAATAATACTTGGGAACATTTAAGCTTTGGAAGTGGGAGAGGTCCTTGTAAGTTAGACAAGAAACCTAAATGCCCCATTTTCAAATCAGGTGGTATCGGAGCCTAAGATTGATTGACCTCACCTTCAAAGAAGGTTATATCAGAATTCTTGATTGACAGGGAAAATATTGCTTGTTTGAAAGGTGTTTGGGCAGTCGGGGACTAATTGTCTGATTGACTGTATGCTTATTGCAGACTGACTATTTTTTGAGTTTGCAGAGGTGAAGGGAAATCTATTGATAGGTTAGTCTAGGAAGGACAAGAAGGAAGAAGGGTTGAAGGCATTCTTCTATCCAAAAAGACCTCAAGGAAATCCTTGAAGCACAAGAGGTTTGTTGAAAAAGGTTATTGAATAAGCTCTTTATTAACCTTGTTTGAAGTTATTTTTTTTATTTGCATAATGACAACTTCCACAAGTGAGTCCTCAAATTTTCCTTTCTTCACAAGACTCTTTGATGAAGACATGAAGCAAGACTTGTTCATCATGATGGACATGGTGAGAGAAATGTATGAGGATGGAAGGAAGAGAAACTTACTTAGAGAGTACTTAAATTCTATGGAAGAAGAGAAGCAGATGCTTTCTGACAAATTGTAGTAAATTGAGAGGCAACTTCATATTGCAAATATGAACTTAAAAAGGATGCATGATTTGGAGTCACATCTCTTTGTTGCCCAAGAAGCCTTGGTCAAGTATCAGCTTGAAGAAGAGGTAGACCATTCCAGTTTGTCTTCAAATTATTTTAAGATGGCTTTTATCGGTTCTTTTGAAAAACATACTAGAGGCATAGGTTCCAAACTAATGTCCAAGATGGGCTATGAAGGAAAAGTCTTGGGTAAACATGCACAAGGTATTCTTGAGCCAATAATAGTTGAGGAAAGGCATAAGTATTTGGGTCTTGGTTATGGAAAGTCTTATGGAGAAAGTTCCAAGCTACCATGAAATCCATTGAAACAATTCCAAGAAGGAGTTTCATTGCAGGTCCTATACCTCAAGAGTGAGAAGATTGTATTCAAGAGGAATGCAATAGCTTGAAACATCTTTTGCAGGATGTAGATGTTCGGAAGCACACACTTGAACCAGAGAGTTGTGGAAACTCTGACAGCCTTGAAGAGATTGATGGTGTTCCAAATGGAGCTACTTCTTCACTCAATTCACCTCCTCATGAAGGCAATAAAGGTGAAAGAGAAAGGCATAAATCTAGTTGTAATAATCTTCCTATTGATTTGGCAAAGCATGATAAATTTCCACATATCTGAAAAGAAATGCATGTTCCTTTTTTGGTTTAGATAACCATCATGTTTCTATATGTTGGAAGAGAATGGCCACATACAGGAAACTTTTGAAGGGAAATAAGCAAGAAGCCAAAGGTCCATTAGACAAGGCAAATCATGCTATGAAGAGAATGCACATGTGTTGCATTTACTGCCATAAGCAAGGCCATCTTGCTGAAAGGTGTTGGACTCTAAATCCAACAAGGCTTCCATGAAAGCTGAAGAAAGTGGAAAGAGACGATGGCAAAAACGGAAAGGAAGGTCCCACAAATGATGTGTCTCAGGATGATTCACATATTGATGCTGATGTGCAGACAAAGGAAAGACCCTTGAAATGGATTGGTAAGAAATGGTTAGAGTTCTTGTCCAATTAAATTACATGTCTATTGATGCATCTATTTGCATTTATTTGTTGATGGAATGCAAGTTGCAGGATTTTACCAAGGAGGTGAATGGAAAAGTTGATTTGGTCTCCAAGATGAAGATAATGATGAAATGTTTCATCTTTTGAAAAAAAATTCTAACGGTCATTTTTTTCTACATGCTTGACTTGAAGGGTAATTTGTTGTAAAGAAATGTTTTGCAGACTTGTTTTCTATTCCATCATTTGTATGCAGATGTAAGACATGGAGGTGTTCACAAGATGTGAAATTTGTTTCTTTTGTTAGACCATCCAGTTGTTGTCCATATTTCTGTTGTTGTTAACAGTTTCTATTGACAGCGTTCCAAACAAGTACAAATGAGAATTTTGTGGGGTAGGTGTACTTCACATTTGTTTGAGCCACCTTGGATCAATGATCAAGGTAGAGAAGTTAAAACTACCTTCTATGACCATCTCAGCGAGAGTTTTGTAGGAAGGCAAGGAGGAAGATAGTTCTTCCCAGGAGAACTAGCACATCCAAGAGGGAGAGTGGTCAAAGGCTTTGGTTGAGAGGCACTATGCAAGCCAAGTGTATGGAGGCTGAAAGAAGAGGGTGTTGTTACTCTCATTTACTGTTCAGAACAGTATATTAGTCTTTTGGAGACCAAAAGTTTTTTTAGTGGAAAGGCGTGATCCAAAATAGAATTTGGATGGACTTCTAAGTATAAGTGTTCCTCATAGAGGAAAATTAAAGTCCAAGGATGCTCCTGGAAATAGCCTTATTTCATAGATCATCTCATTCTAAATCTACTGCAACTTGAATGGGCTAAAATAGACTTCTGATGCAAAAGTTATCACAAAATGAAGCTTCCCTTTATCCTTTGGAAAAAGAGGTAAAATCCCCTAAAAATGGATCCTAAAAACCCTCTAAGTCTTCAAAATCAAAGAACTATCGTATAAGGAAAAACCTTAAAAAAGGTAGATTACACTATTAGGCCTGAAAAACATGAAGAAATGGCCAAAAATAGAGTTATCATAGGCATGGACAGTGATGCACAAGAGTCGTCTGATCTGCCCGATCAATGGTCCAGACCCGATCAACATATTGCAATTGGGGATGACAAGCGGAGGCTATCGGAGGATATTAAGTGACTGTTGCGGCATTGATCACTGCAAGTCAACGAGGACCGTCGATCAGACACATAGATCGACGACCCAGGCTAACCCGCAATCTCATGTTGGCAAAATACAAGGAGTGCTTACCAACTACCCGGGGACTATGCAATATGCAATTGTGATATGTTGCATCGCAATATCACATCGGAGTGATACAAAAGAGTAGGGCGATACAAATGCGACTACGATAGTCGGACCCGATAAGATTATGGATGAAATTTTATATATTTCATGTTCCAGAAAAAGGGATTTTCCTATGTACTTCGCATTTTCATTAAATAAATGAAATACAAGGGAAATGTGCCTGATGAAATGAAGCCAAACCTGAAAGGGTTTATCAATGCAGTTGTGTATCATTTCAAGTCAGCTATAAATCCTTTCGTCAATATTTCAGTGTTTTTAATGTATTTTTACAAACACAAAGGAAAAAACAGCACAGGGGCACTACAACTTGTGATAGTGATTACAGGAAGACTTGATAGGAGTCTAGGGGAGATTTAATGATATTTTAGGTCCGATAAACGGATGTTTTTTGGATTTTTCCCGTGTTCTAGTGTATTTCTTTATGTAAGAAGAGAACAGCCATTCTAGGGGTTTCAAGGGCACCAATGGTCCCTTTCATTGCAAAACAAGTGGCCACCATCCCTGAAGATGTTAGCAATGATTACTTAATGCTTAGAGGGGAATTTGAGTAGATAGAAGTCGGGAGCCAGAGAGACCAAGAGGGAAAATGAACAGACAAGAGTCGATTGGCTTAAAAGCTATGAATGTCAAAGACAGAAGGGAGTTGTTGTGGAAACAGAGAATAAGCAAGCAATGCAGAGAGATGAAAGAGAAAAAAATCCTAAGAGCATGATTGATAGGCATCAAAGCTACAAAAAGGTCGTTGGAAAGTTTTCGAGGATCGCTTCAAGTTCAAGCGAATCATAGAGGCATGCAGAGGCTGAGAGAGAGCTTAGAGAAGCTAGAGCCATGAGCCAAAGCTAAGAGCCAGAGCCAAGAGCCAGAGCGAGAGCACAGAGCCAGAAATCCTGGGAGCTTCAGAGCTAGGGATAAGATGGTGTCAGAGCCCATTGTTTCTGTGTAAAACAGTGGAGTTGAGCCAGGAGCTTGTAAATGACTTATACCATAATCCTAGAGAGCCTAGTCGAGTTGACTAGAGCTCAAGGAGATGTAGCCCAAGAGTTTTGCGTGAACTCCATATTAAATTGTTGTCTTATGTGTTTTCTTATTGCTTCATTTTTCTACTATCATATGTATTTACATATGAGCACAATCAACAAAATTTTAAAAGCACATAAATAGTTTAAAACAAACATAAGCATACACCTATATTTTCAAGCATATTATCAATTCCGCATTGGTTAATCAATAAGGCTTGGGAATATTTAAGCTTTGGAAATGGGAGAGGTCCTTGTATGTTAGATAAGAAACCTAAGTGCCACATTTTCAGATCAAGGAGGAATTAGAAGATGAAGAGCGACAAACTCTAGGTTTGAGAAGATCAGTTTGAGAAAGAAGGTGGCCAGAAAGGTATAGTCCATCTGCTTTTTGTTCAAATTTTTCTTTATCTATTACTGATGATGATCTCAAAACTGTGAAGGAAGAAATAGTTTCAGAGGATGGAAAACTCTGGAAAGTGGCCATGGTTGATGAAATGGCATCTTTGCACAAAAATGAGGCTTGTGAGCTGGTGGAGTTGTCGGCTTGAAGGAAACCCATTAGCAGAAAATGTGTGTTCAAGAAGAAGACAAATGTTGAAGGAAAGGTGAAGAAATACAAAGCTCGGTTGCTAGAAAAAGGTTATTCCTAGGTGCCATAAATTGATTTTGGTGATATTTTTTCTCCTATTGCCAAGGTAACTTCTGTTAGATTACTTTTATCTGTTACTGCTGCTTTTGATTTTGAGGCAGAATAGATGGATGTGAAGACAACATTTCTTCATGGGGATCTGGAAGAGGAGATCTACATGAAGCAATCTGAAGGCTTTGCAGTGAAGGGTAAGAAAGAACTAGTATGCAAGTTAAATAAGTCTTTGTATGGGTTAAAACACTCACCAAGGATGTGGTATTAGAAATTTGATACATTTATATGGGGACTTGGCTTCACCAAAAGAAAAGCAAATCATTGTGTGTATTTTAAATTAATTGGTGACCGTGTTATTTATGTAGTCTTGTATGTGGATGATATGTTGCTAGTTGGAAATGACAAAGAAGTTATCCAGGATTTGAAGACTATTTGTCCTCCAAATTTGACATGAAATATCTTGGTGCTACAAACTATATTTTGGGCATGGAAATTAAAAGAGATCAGACAAAGAAGAAGATCTGGTTAAACCAGAGGAAGTATGTCAAGACGATATTGTAGAGGTTTAATATGTAGGATAGTAAACCGGTGAAGATTCCTATTCTTGTAGGTGTAAAGTTATCTATTGAACAGTTTCCCAAGACACAAGAAGAGGAAGAGAACATGTCCCGTGTTCCATATGGAAGTGTAGTTAGTAGCCTGATGTATGCGATGGTCTATACTAGACCAGAAATTGCACATGCAGTGGGAGTATTGAGCAGGTTTATGTCAAAACCAGGGAAGGAGCATTGGACAGCAATGAAGCAGGTTTTCAGGTATTTGTGTGGCACTAGTGATTATGGTTTGTGCTACCAAGGAAGACTAGGATTAAACAAAGTGTTGGATAATCGTGGCTTTGTTAATGTAGACAAGGCTGGAGATCTGGGTCAAAGAATATCTACAAGTGGGCATGTGTTTAACCTATTTCTAGGTGCAGATAGTTGGATGAGTAAGAAACAATATGTAGTGGCACTATCAACTATAGAGGCAAAATACAAGGCAGCCACTCATGCAAGAAAGGAAGCAGTTTGGTTGCAGAGATTGTGTTCAAGTATGGGATTAGTAAAGGGAGATATAAGGATATACTGTGACAGCCAAAGTGCAATTTTCTTGGCAAAGAAACCTACATATAATTCAAAGACAAAGCACATTAATGTTTAGTATCATCTTGTGAGGGATATGATAGAAGAAAAAAAGGTGTTGCTGGTAAAGGTGGACACTTTGAAGAATACTGCAGATGCATTGACAAAATCTTTGAGCTCTGAGAAGTTCTCTTGGTGTAGAGAAACAATGGGCATTGCAGGGATGGATAAATGACTAAACTCTCTTGTGGCCCCCTGTGGCAAGAAAACAAAAAGTGGGAGAATGTTGGGTTGTGTCATATTCTTTCCACGACTAGCCCACGTAGTTTAACTGGGGAGTTAAAAAGGGGGGTGGTTTCCCCCCCCCCCTTGTTGCATCGATTGAGTAGCCAGGGGGAGTCACAAGGGCTTTGAGGGGTGCATGTAACCCCACTCTATGGGGTCTAGGGAAGCGCCCCGGGGAATTTTGTTTTTGGACACTATATTAGGTTGGGTAGAACTACCTATGGTTTTGTGCATGCTTTTTCGCACATGGTTTTGGACGCGATGGTTTTCGGTCCATTTTATTGGATGCTTTGTCATGTATAAATATGTATTGTAACATTGAAAGGATAATAATGAAAAATCAAGTTGGTAGTCCCAGTTTTGTGATCCAAGGGAAAATCCCTGTGTATATGTGTTTTATGTGTTATGCTCTCACATTGTTCATGTTCTGTGTTTTAGAATTTGTATGCAGGTAATATTTGTACGAGGTTAAAACCTACAATGGGAAATTGAGAGAAAAATCCATTAGTATTTGTCATGTATACAATAGAATCTTTTGTTAATCCAAGCATAAATAAAAAAACAAATTCTCATAATATGTTTGTTCACTAGTGAGAATGATAGTTTATTGAGACATATACCAAGGTTGTACTCTTATGGTTTCCTGGCCCACCCAAGAATGTGTTTCAAAGGAAGGAAAAAGGGTGATTTTGGTGGAATACATACCCTCATAACTAACTCATAAATCATAAGAAATCTAATCTATGGGAGAGGCAAGAAACCTAGATCATTGAACCAATGATTGTTTTGAAAAAATCCATTCATATATCAAGATAAGGTAAATATGCTTAAAATTATATTTAGAAATGAGTCTGTATTAAAATGGATTCTTCTACATTATCCTGGAAGCCCTGGATGAGAAAATATTTTCCAGAGTGTGCGGGTTGGTCTATTATTTCATTAGTTTTTGGTCTTGGCTTATGGATGTTCATAAGTGAATCTCATGGGTCTTGAAACTATTTCACGTTGAAGATTATATTTATCCTTGTGCTCACATGATCTTCATAGTGGTTTTGACTCTTCCAAGGACAATACAATACCCTTCATTGAGGGCCTTGATTTGCAAGACACACAAGCTTATGCATCAAACCTTGGTCCCCACTTTTACTCCTCTTCTAAAATGTTAACTTCAATGACAATGTGGCTCAAGCTCCCCAATCTTCCTCTCCATTTTTTGGAATCTGTGTCCTTGGCCTCTATTGAAAATACACCATGGAAGTTCCATTTCTACTTCTCAAAAACCAGCAATAGACATAGATGTCCATGCATATGGGACCTAAGATCTGGTAAAACATGTTAAGAAAGGGTATTTTGTTGTATGTCACCCAATAGATATGGCTTAGTTTCGTCTTGCTCTATATTTCCCAACTAATATAGCTTAGTTTTATATTACTGTAAAAAGAACCATTTCTTCTATTTCTATAAAAAAAAATAGATATGTTGTAGTTAGAAAAACAATAGTTATGCCCTTGTTTTAAGGGTATTTTGTTTACAACCAGCCAAATTCCAATAGGATGCATTCTGATGGACATTGGTTTTATACTTTCAACTCTATTTCAAATGGTGCACAAGAACTTTGCATTGGTCTTTGAATACCAAAATTATTAATTTAATCCAGAAAAATAAATTCAAGAAATAATAATCAACCTGTTGGTTTGCATGGCACAACATCTACCCCACACACCAAGATCCTATACACAACTAAATGTATCCAGACCATGAGGCCTCCTAAATATTGGATGTGCACACATCTCACTTGAGGATACTCCAACCATTGACCTCAATCAAGGACTTCCGAACCTGACCCATACCCCTTTCAACAGATTTACAATCATCCTTCAACTGCCCGACTAGATCCTGTACCTATTCAACTATGCATAAAATTTCATGAATACCATGCGACAACATAGTACAATCCAGAATTTTTAAGTCCCCAAAAATAGATAAGTTATTTGCAAGCCTTGGATATGTAGTAATCGAGTCTCCAATCAATCCCTGTAAGCTACACTAGGAAAGAATAGTTAGTAATTTGAGACAAACAATTTCGCAGTTTGTGCTTGTTTTCCAAGAATAAGTCGTTGAGAGGCTTCGATGTGGGGTCCGACAAGACACAACTTTGTGTGATTATAATAGGAATTGGTGGTAAGAGAGGTCTCTACGGGTTATCTCCAAATATATACACACGAGTACTGAATAGGTTTGTTTAATCAGGTCGACAGAGATTTCATGGAATGGGGAGATGAAAAGGTTTGGTCAATGAGGTCGATAGGGATTTCATGTAATGGGTGGAAGATAAAGCATATTATTCCATCTTGTGTTGGAGTACTACTGAAAGAGCACCACAACTCTCAAATTTTATGGAGTTTCTCTCAGATTACCGTCGCCATTGGAAGAGAATGGTTTGATGTCGTTTGGAACATCTTCTATCATCTCAATGGCTCTTCACCATAATTATCATGCCATTTCCCAAAGTATGGTCATTTCCACACGCCATTTTAACCATTGTCACTCTTTTTCAAAGTTGGACAAACTTTTTGAGCCCTCTCACAGAGCACCTAATTATTAAGGGAGTTTAAGTATTCAACTATATTCATTATATAATTAATTAATTATGCTTTTAAAAGTGTAATATTTAATTATTGTTTTAAAAGTATAAAATAGTTTATTATATAATATAATATGTCAATTTACTAGACTTGAATTTGGATAGGGAGGATAATAACATTAGGATGATGGGAGGATAAAAAATATTCTACCCATTATTAAGATGATAGAGGACAATATTAGTGTTGTAAACATTCATTCAATCAAGATGTATAGTTTTTGAAATTTTTTTATATTAAGATGGTACTAAGAGGTTTTTTTCTTCAATGCTTTAGTGATAAGAAAAAATGGAGGGGTGGTAAAGGGCATGGGATTTTTTGATGATCTCAAAGGAATAATAATAGCAACATATATGTTGTCTCTAGAAAAACTAACATATGTATCACATTTTCAGATGTATGATGTGATATTCTAATATGTGTAACATCTAATTTTAAGATAATATCAAAATCCCCATAGGATTTAAAACAATTTCATAAGAGTCTAGTACTACTATTTTCATAATGTACATTCAAACTAGATAAAAAACTTGATATCCAAGTTAAAAAACAGTATCCCAAGTTTAATGGATATGACCCTAATAATAAAAAATGTAGATATGCATGAAAAGTTAGGTCATCAACTACCTCTACTAATTAACCAACACTTATCCTTACGGGTATTCTTCATAATTTTGTTGACATACTTGTAAGCCCACTCCCATTTTGGATAATATTTCAGAGTTTGAATTTAATTCCTTGTGAATGTGATCAAAGGATATAACCCTGGCGATTCTAATCAGCTCCATAACTCTAATAATCCAATGATGTAATAAAGAAGTGTTTAAGGAAGTATAATCTTTCAGTCAATCTATAACAACCTTTGAATCCCCTATCAATTGTAAGTTTAAATTGTTGAAATGACACAATAGAAATGATTAACATAAATAACTTATTCGTATTATTGTAGTACTTTTTAGTAGTCACATTTTTGTTCCTAGAATAATTAGTCATTCACGTTAGTCATTTTTAGTTGTATTACTTATTAGATAGTCATGTATTTTAACACGAGACTAAATTTGTTGTTGATGTTAGTCATTTTAAGTTGGGTGACTTAAGATTTCTCATTTTTTGTATTATTTCACTTGAAAAAGTTGTGGTAACTACATTTTTTAGTCACCTAGTAACTAATTTCTCATTTTCTACTAGTGTTAGGAGGTTCTATTAATGATTAGTTTTTTGATGCACATTAATTTAGATTTGAAGTAGTTCCAGACTATTTCGAGGATATTGCATTTTTTCTTGCTAGACTAAAATTTCCTCATGATTATATGCCTACCAGAAGTGGCATATGGTTGTTCATGTTGTTGATTACCATTTGATTGTGAGACAATTATACAATATGGGGCTCAATCATATTTTACAAAGATGTGTTGTAGACCATGAAAGCAATGATTGTTTGTTGGAATGCCTTGCAAGAGTTGTGGGAGGCCATGTAGGAGGTAAAGCTACTGCTCAAAAAAATTTTACAAACTATAATTTGGTGGCCAACGCTATTCAAGGATGCGAAATATTAAACTAAGCAGTGCGATGTTTTCCAAGAAGTTGGTCGACTGTCTCAAAGGGATGAATTACCTTTACACCCAGTAAGAGAACTTGAGAATTTTGAAAATTGGGAAGTTGATTTTGTTAGGCTGATCAATCCTCTTACTTGTCACTTCCATGCCAGGTATATCATTTCCGCCACCAATTATTTGAAATGTTGGGAGGAATCTTCTCATCTTAAAGATTGTACTGCTAATATAGCTGCAAGGTTTATATTTGAAAATATCATCA
The DNA here is from genome assembly GCA_000404065.3 of Pinus taeda. Lineage (NCBI taxonomy): Eukaryota > Viridiplantae > Streptophyta > Pinopsida > Pinales > Pinaceae > Pinus > Pinus taeda. Next base: position 39,014 of record APFE030884765.1, on the reverse strand, counting down.
CTTGGTTTGGTTGTTCCAAAATCCTTATTAGTGATCAAGGAACTCACTTCATCAATGAAATAGTTCATTCATTACTACAAATGTTTATGATCCAACACCATAAAAGTAGTCCTTATCATCCGTAAGACAATGGAACTATTGAAACCTTTAACAAAATCTTAGATAAAGGACTTATAAAGGTTTGTATTATGAACTAGGATTACTAGGATGAGCAGATTCAAACAACTCTATGGACCTATCACACAACCGTTAAGAGATTACATAAATATATGACATTCCAGCTTCTTTATGGTCGAGACACAGTAGTTCCAACATAATTTATCATTCCTAATATCTTCATTTCTCATGTTGCTAAGATGTTTGATGACGAATCCATCCTAGTGCGATTAGAAGAACTATGGCAATTTTATAAGAAACGACTTCTTGTAGATTTCCATCAAGTTGTTCAATAAGAAAGACAAAAGTCTTGGCATGACTGACACATCAAGAGGAAATCATTTTTTGTTGGATATCATGTCTTTCTTTACGACAAAAAATATCTAAAGCATCTAGGTAAGTTGCACATGCGTTGGCTTGGTCCATTTTATGTTGCACAAATCAAAGATTGAGGAGCTATGAATCATGTTGAGTTGGATGATATCCTTTTACCTGGTTGGGTGAATGACACATGCTTGAAGCCATATTTTGGTTCGTAAAATAATTATTTTGGTTTTCTATCTAAAAATGGAGTATTAGTAAGGTTTTGTTCTAAGATAGTTGTGTCAGTGTCTAAGCTTTATTACATTGCATCAATAAATTTGTTGAGTTGTGATCCATTGCAAGCCATTGTGTTTGGGGAGATGTCATCATGTCCAATCCGTCATCTCATTAGTTATAAATTCCTATCATTTTCATCATTAAGTATAGTCTTATCGTAATCTTTGGTAATTTTATTTTCTCATCTTCCCATTAATTTACAGTTAAGTTCCTAAATTTTTCAGATAGTCCTTTACATTTTACGCAAGTCAGCTAATTTTTTTCTCAGTTAGGTGAGATTATGGGTTCACATTGTATTCTTGGATAATGGTTCAGTCCTTTCAAACTCCTGCCAATCATTTCTATATAACCTTGGTAACTTTTCTTTGCATGTTATTCTACCCATGTGTTCCATAAATCTATCACCCTGGCTTCCGTGTCATCTACATCTACATATCAATCCTATTGTCATCCCCTTGTTCGTTTCATTTACAGTCATCAATCTTCTTCAATGGTTCACCCATCAACTCCTATATCCACACCACTAATGATATATTATGGAAGTATGATAAAACTTGCTTAGTCAATAGCAACTTATCAGACCATTTTCTCTTCCCTGCGCTCCACACGGATGTCTTCATGGAACCTAATGCCTTACTTGGTGCCCATTCTTCTCTTAAAAGAAAAATGGAATTTTGCAAGCTGAAGTAGTCCTCATTGTTATGTTTTCACAATTTACCTATATTTGGCACCACCAGTGAAATTATGCGTTGCACTAAGTTTTTAGTAAATTGACTTCATGGAGGGTCATTGTGGTTAGACCAGGAATACCCAATCCATTCACATGAAATTCATCAACTCACGAGACATTTTACATATGGCTCCAGTCTTTCTACAACATTCTAGTCTATTTCTAAGCGAGGCAAGAAATCTAGCGACAACAATCTCTACGCAAAATATGGCAGTTAGAGGAAGGGTCGAGGACAACTCATTGAGATGATCAACAATGAGTTAGTCAATCTCACCTACTATATTGTTTCCATTAAGCTCATGTGCCATTATAAAAAAGGATAATGTTCACTTGACACCATATATGTCATGGAGGCTTGTGTTAAAAGGGAACAACTTAACTGGTCCATTTATCTACTTAGTGAATTATTTGAGGCCTATGAGGATGTTCACGTGAGGGAAACATATTTTATTTTTTGATATCTGGTCATTGCTCTTTCTATGTTGAAATGGTGTCCTCTCAAGGGAACGGATCTAGTTCCCATAGATAATGGTGAGCCACTTGCCGACACCTATGCCCCCTATTGAAGCACTGAAGATCCAACTAATAGAGACTTTAATGAAAATGACTTCGCAAAATGGTACAAAAAAATGGTCATAGTCACTCGTAAGTCTCCCGAGTGCCTCTTCCTTTTCTCGACTGATTTTCTCAACATATATGGTTTTGTATTAGTCACAGCAATTCTTATGTCCAACCTCTAATTTTCAATCCTGTAACCTTGTCAATGTGCGAGCTATCATTTTATTTAAATGATAATAACTTTGAAAATGAGGGTCATTCATGGCTAAGAAACATATCTTTGGACCAGAATGGCAAAAATGTATTCTCTTTTGATGCAATGGGTTCAAAGCATTCACGTGATGACACCCTACCCTCGTCCCATAAGCGCATCGTTGACTCTGAAGGTGATCTATAGCCCCTGATGAAGAAGGTCCAAGAATTCATTTCTTTGGCTCAAATTTCCTTATCTGAGGTAGGCTATATAGTCCATAAAGGTACTTTTATTACTATTTTTTCTCCCATATACATTGCGATGCCATCGATTCTTGAAATTGCTCCCTTTTTTACTAACCCCACTAGAATTATTTCCCCAGTTATGGAAAAACACCAATCTCTCCACATCTATCCTGATAGACCTTACAAATGAGGGAATTTCTACTACATCCACTCATCCCCACATTTAGATTACTAAGGAACAAACCCCATCTTCTAATCCTTCACCAAATACCTCTAAAAGAACTATCTCAGATCACCCTAACAATCTGATTATCCTAAGTGAGCCTATTGAGATGGAAATTGAGTCAGCACTAGACATACATATTATTTTTCCTCCATCCACTACCCTTGTTCTGGATCTTATGCCTTCATATGAATCCATGTTATCCATTGAGAAGATCGCAACCTTTGTTAGTTACCCATACAATTTATACTAGGTTCTCTTGTTAGTATCCCACCACCAGGATATTTTTCCACACATGCCACCACCACTCATTTCCAAACTTCACAAAGACGTCAGCAAAGAATACAGCCAAAATTGGGAGCCATCACCGCAAGAGCATTCAAAAAAATTGGTTTCCAACAAACAACCCCTTTAGGCAACATTTCCACAGCTCGACACATTTCCCACTGAAGATATCCAAGAATGGTCTACCCCATATTTATTTCAATTTATCAAAACCTTCACCATTAAGCTTGAATATCATATGGTTTTGGTTGAGTCTTGATGTACATACATTTCTTATACTTGTGACAACAACAACAACAACTCGCTCTAGTTATAAGAAAGCATGATCAATTGAAATAAGAGATGGAGCAAATGGAACAACAAGTTTTAGGTTTGACCAAAAAAATTCAGTCTATGTGTCCCACCCTCACCAAATTTGTTAATCAGCATCCATACGACTTTGTCACCTCTTCCCATGCCAAATGTTGTGACTTTGTTTAAGTGTCATTGTTGGTTTAAGGGGGATTGACCCAGGCTTAGAGTGTGTTGCACACTAACAAAACCCTCAACCACTGGCCCTTTCAGCAATGAATTGCAAGAAGATCGTAGTCTCACCAGAAGCGGTTATGGGAGTTTGCATAACCAAGTTTCTCCAGCCAGAGTGATATGCGCCTTGTGGCATCCATGTGTTCACTTATGTCTTATATCTACCTAAAACTTTGTGTATAGGAATAACTTCACGCTGATGATTAACTACATAGATTGGGACTTAACACATACACATAACAAAAAATAGTATAACATTTAGTCTTTCCCATAATTTAGTAAAAAGAATCCATACTGATATCAATAACAATACACAACAAACACAAAAAGGCACACAATACTTCACAAAACTTCTTCTTTATTAATAAGGGTCTTCAATACACACTCTTCCTTGATCTGCACACCTAGCTATAGGTGGTCTACACACTTAGTTGTAGACTCTTCAAAGCCTTTACACACTCAACTATGGAGCTTTTCCCTAAAAATGTAGACTCAATACAAAGAATATGAAGAATCTATTCTTATTTAGAAGTTTTTTCGGCAACAATCACATCAAAATTCAATTGTCGATGCCTTTTGAACAAAGTATTACCTCTTCTTTATATAGACTTCTTTCCTACAATACCAAAGTCCACATGCCATGGATCAGACAAAACAATGGACTAATACCTAAAACCTGTTACAAAATAAGGGGCTTTTGACACACCACAAAGCCCCTAAACATTACACAATGAATAGAACTTTGCCAGCTCCATGCACTCCACTCCTCAAAATGTAGTCTTTGACACAAAACTTGGACCAAGTTAGGAGTTCACCCAACAGGCCCCTAATACTCACTCATGATTTGTCCCAAGTCAATCAACTATGGTTCCCTTGATTTTCACTACAATTCCATCGTAGACAACATTATACTGTTGGACTATATCTGCCATTTGTTTCTCCTATTTACGCACCTCCTCCAACAATGTCTCTATGGTTGGGTGAGCAACCTACCACATTATTTTTGCCTCCATTTTCTTCAACTCTTTGAGCCTTTCCTCCACTACCTAAGATAGCTTGAGTAGGTCATCCTTCCATGGCTAATTCCTTTCTTGCAAAATTTGCTTCTTCCTCCAAAGATCATCTATTTGCTTTTGGAGGTTCTTCCCTTTAGTAATACTGGCAAGTTTCTGTAACACTAGGAGGATGTCTACAACTACTAAAAATTTGTTGCACTACTTTTTCCTCACCTATAATTTCTCCTTGATCTTTTGGATGTTTCAATCCTCCTCTAGTGAGGTCCAAATGTATATCGCATCATCCAATAATTTCCGACAGTCTACCACTGTGTCAGAGATGCGTTTCAATGCTACCATTAGTTCTTTCTGCCTCTACTCCTAGATGTTTGGTTGTATGGCTTGTTGCAGCCTTATTTACAACTCTAATATCTGCACTTTGTACTCAAATTTTATCTTTACGAGTGTGTTTTCTGATTCCTTAATTGAGAGGGTGAGCTTCGCGATCTTTTTTGTTGGTAATACCTCCCCACTGACCTTTACATATAGGACTATGCTGCAACTATATTCGATTGAATTTTCCACTTTTGTTGTTTTTTACATGCTTTGTCTATTTTCTTAGCCACCTACTCTAGCTCCTTCTTCAATGTATCTTTCTCCTTTTCCATCTACATCGTCAACACCGAGGTTCGTTGTTCCCTCTCCTGCAGATCAGTTTTTAAACTTTGATGGAATTCGTGCAACACCTAAATGGGAAAAACGTCAATATTTATGCTGACAGTATTCCATGGTTTAGCATGTTATTTTTCCTCTGATGTGTGCCATTGAAGTGCCCCGCTGGCACTTGCAAAATTCTAACACAAAATTGCGTTTCTATTCTTTGTTCTACCTGTAGCAGCTAAGCTATTTATTTTGATTGTTTTGCTACTTGCGACAACACCTTCAGTTCCACGATGCCCTGTAGTACCTCAGTTAGGATCATTCTATATTGATCATCAATTATGTCCTAGGTTTCTACTGTGATCTCTTTGGAACTTCTCTCCAATCTCTTCAATGTCCCCATATTAGTGAGGGCAAGCGCTTCTACACACTTGGACTTATCTACTTTTTTCTTTTTCCCCTTGCCTTCCATAACTATTGTGTCTCTCCTCCTGAGAATAAAACTTGACTCCTCTAATACTCTTGCATCACTAAGGGGTTCCTCATGCTCATTCTATGTTGCATATGTTTCTATCTCTGCATCATTTCCACTTGTACTTGCACCCTGCAGGGTACCCTTCTCTATTCCAAGCACTCCACCAAGTCGAGTAATCCATTCTTTTAATACGACAAGTAAATCATCTTCAGTTACAAAGTATGGAAATGGGTGCCATGTCCTCATTGGGTCCTTCATTGCCTTCGCATAGGGTCTATGGAATTCCACTTTGAAGTTTACAATGTGGCAATACTGAATATATAAACTAGGTGACAACCTTCGATGTTGGTTCACTGCCCTGTGTAGATCCATTTCCATCACAACAAAGAAAAGCCTATTCTCTTTTGTGTGCATCGGGTCCTTAGTGAACTAGAGGGAATCATACCTCACTTTTTCACAAACATCCACCTCAACATATGGAAATTGTGAGTCTTTTGGTTCTTTCCACATGTTATCACCTAGATTGAACCTCAGGTTGAAGGAAGGCAATGCCAGGGTAACCACAAACCACGCTTAGCCAAGTAGCTATCTCTACTAGGCCAGGAGAGGGCTCCCTCCATAAGGATCTCAGCCAAATTGATTGGATCTAGAAATTGATATTAGGCTAGTTATAGTAGCATAAGGTTTGATTTGATTTTGAAGGGCTTTTGCTGGATCAGGAGGAGCCAAATAGTTAGGGTAAGGAAATTAGGTCAAAACCACAGGGTGTTCGATGGGGCAAGGTAGGCACAATGATCAGAACCTTAGGGTTTGATGGATGAGGTGAAAAGATAGGTGAGGAGATAGGAAGAGCATGTAAATCTCATAGATTCTTCCTAAACTGAAGAAAACAAAGACTGTGAAATGTCTACCCAAAACAGAGCATATAAAGATATGGATTTTGCCTCTAAAACTTGTGTAAATTCACATAAAGGCAATGAAATTATGAAATGGAGTCAAAAATATATTCTAACAAATGAAAACATAAGAAAAACTGAACTGAGCATCATACCACATGGATCCCAAAGAAATAGTTGCAGTTTTTCATTAATCTCCCGTTGTAACTGATACAAAATGATGTTTAATCAAAACATAAGAATCCCACTAAGTCCAACCCCTATAATGACTAAGGAAAAGCATCATATAGATCCCAAACAACTCATCCTAGCTTAGGGAGTCGAATCCATGAATGGAGTTGCTATTTATAACAAAATATGAACTACTAACAAGAAAATAGGGTGGTCAAAGTGACTCATCCCTAATCCAAACAAACTGATACATTACACCTCATAAATTTGTTTTACCTAATGAATCTACCCTAGTAAGCTATAGAAGCATCATAATTACATTCAACTTATCAATTGCAAGGGTAAAAACATCATCTGTCATGGTAGAAATGAAAATTGGGTCAAGTCTGCAAAATTTTTGGCAAAGCGTCAAATGCGCAGCGCTATGTGCAAGCGCACCCTTCAACTTTAGCTGCACTTTTGGAGGCCTTCCCGCTGTCCAAATTGGGCCCACAATAGCTTGTTGGAAATATCTTCCTATCTACTTTCAAGAACAACTTGAATTTCTGAATTTGTATGTCATTTGCCTAGTCGAAAACCAAATCTCCCAACACTACTAAGCGCATAGCATCCAGGCCAGAAAAAGGGCAGAAATGTCATTTTTTGGTATTTTTTGATCTTTTGATCAACCATTTTTCCTCAAAATCCTTAGAAACAGTACAATTTGTATGTAATCATCACTAGAAACAATGAAGTATTGACCTTTTGCTGATTAGATGCCTCAAAAAAGAGCGCAGCACCCAAGCAACTACGTGTTTGCCTTCCATGACTGTGCAAAACCTGGACTAAAAAACATAGCAACTTCCTTGAAGCTCAAAAATGGACCAACATGCCCAAAACTGTGTTTTTATGACTAATAAAAGTTTATAGGCATGTAAGGATGCCTCAGCAAGTATGTCAAGTCTCCTCTTCTCCTCTTGCTTGGTTGATTTGTCAATTTTCTCATGAGCTCTTTTGAGCTTACTCCTTGCCACTTGGTTTCTCCTTGCATAATACTTGGCCATCTTCCTTTGTATATCAACATCTTTTTTTGCTTTGTCCAAGAGGGTCTCCAAGAGTGTGTTCACTTTCTCAAGCCAAGACTCTCTGTCCTTAGCTATGTCCTTGACCAATTGCTCCTCTACAGTGAGCTACTCCTCCAATTCTGCCTCCTTTTTCCTTTCAAGCTCTAAGGCTCTCTTTAATCCTCTTGTTCTTGGTATTTTTCTCTATCCCTATTCATCATCTGGCTCTCCATAATCTCCATAAGCCTCATCAAGCTAAAATTTGGCCTTCTCAGCCTCCCTCTTTGCCTTCATATACTTGGTTTGCATCAATTCCTGCTTGACCTCTAGCTGCTTGTTCTCTTGCTTATAAAAGGAGATGATATATTTGGCCCTTTGTAAACTAGTCTCAAGCTCCCTGATTTTGGTATCCCTTACTTTCAAGGCATCCTAAGTGATTTTGTATTTCTCATCATCACTTGAGTTTACAAGGAGAAACTCCCTTTCAGTGTCATGTTTTTCATGTTGTTGTTCGACCTCTGCTTCCTCCACCATTTTCTCTTTTACTTTAACCTATAATGTTGATGACGAAGGAAAGGCCCCTCCCACTTTCCATGGGGTAAACATTTGCAACTTTCCCCTATAATAGGTGAAAGAAAATGGCTACAAATTGTTCCTCTATGGTATACTACTCTAACCATGCTCAATGTGTACATCATGTCCCTCACTTGCCATCCTACTCATCATGTTCCTCATCACTACCATCATCTCTATTGGGTGAATGAATGGCTACAAGAAACGGTGATGTAGATGGTGTGGAGGTGTTTTGTGAAGAATGATATGTTGAGGATGAGTGATAAGTAAGTTGTGGTGAATGAGAAGAAGTAGATGGATGAGTGGGGGATGATGGAGGAATGCAGGGAGCTGGCTGAGTAGGTGGTTCATTGAATATATCATTAGCTATGGAGGTCTCCCAAGCAATGCCTAGTTGATCTAAGTGATGGAGGACTATCATTTTGATAAGAGAATGATGGAAAATACTAGGCATCTGATGAGCTGCATCCATTTTCTGAGCAATATATGTCATCTTGCCAATACTTTTGAAAAGGTAATATGGAAAACTAAGCTTTCTTACCCTGGTAAAGTGCATGAGAAGCCCAATATGATATGAGTAGATTCCGGAAATCCTGCCCTCACATGTGAAATACCTCATGCTCTCTTCATTAATGATGCATACTTGTCAAAGGGATAAGAGAAAGGGAAAATTATTTTCTTATCATTTTTAAACCTTGTTTTAAAATATGGCTCATAAAATCTGTGATGTAGATTTCTTTGCTTGAACCATTTCTCTACTGCATTTGGAACTTCAGTGGCCTGTGATATGGTCGTAGGAGATATAGTGAGTGTGACCCCGACTAAAGTGACTTGGTTGTTTTGCGAATTGAGGATGAACTGCTTGGTTAACTACTGATGAAAATTCACCCTTTCAACCCTTTAGCAAAACTAAAAACAACCCATATACTTGAAACATGATACTGCAAGTGGTGATGCCATAAGTTCTGATGTATCAATGGGTTCAAATCTAATAATTCTCCCTCCCTTCCTGGCTGGTGTCCCTAGCTGTCTTTCCCCTTCTTCTGAACTACTGTCTTCTACCATGCTTTTTAGGTGAAAACTTGAGGGACTAATATATATGTCAAGCCGAGTGAAACAGTGAGGAGGTGGAGTGAAATACAGTCAGGATGATTGGAAGGTGACAAAGTCTTTGAAGTGTTGAAACTCTGATCAAATAGATTATTTTGGAAACATACAAGAGATTTTTTCTGGGGTTCCAAAATTTAGGGTGCCAATTTGCTTAATTGGTGGAGAAAAAGAGATATTGGGCCACTTACTTGTTGTATGAAAGTAATTGAAGCTTTTGTGGCTTGATTAAATGAAGGAAAGTGGTGTTTTCGTGCTCCTAGGGTTCGCTAGGATACTTTGGCCAAATGCGCAGCACCAAGTGCCAGCACACAACATCCTCAGCAAACGTGCCCTTTAGTTCACAGGTGCGCAACGCCATTGAAATTCACACTGACTGTTTTAGGAAAACGCACCCTTCATTGCACATGCACGCAGTGCCACAACCAAGCATGCAGTGACTCTACCCAACATGCAACGTCCAACTGCAACATGCAGCGCCTCTGAAACTTTTCAAATTCTCACTCAATTTCTTCTTTGGCAAGGAGAGCTTAGGGTGCAAAAGAGCTTATGAAGTTTGAAAGATTCCTTGAAGATCTTATATAGAGGATGAGTTTGATTTTTCCTTGGAAAAACCCACTTTATAAAGTTTGCTAGGAACCTTTTACTTTGTTTTCAAATCTCTGTCTTATGCTTCTCTTTCTTTGTCTCTTTTTAGGTGGATGATGCTTTGATTGAGCTGATTCTTCAATGATTCCTCTCTTGCAGCAAGGATAAGTGCCTTGGGAATCTTATGGAAACAATTATTACATAAAATGACTTGAATTTGTAGGTTTTAACCCCATATAGAAATTACCTACATATGAATTCTAAAACAAAGATAATAAACAATGTGAGGCCATAACACATAAAACACATATACACAAAGATTTCCCCTAGATCCCAAAATTGGGACTACCAACTTGATTTTTCATAATTTACCTTTCAATGTTACAATACATATTTATGCATGCTGAAGCATCCAATAGCATGGACCGAAAACCATCGCGTCCAAAACCATGCATGAAAAATCATGCACAAAACCACAAGTAGGTCCACCCAACCTAATATAAGGTCCAAAAACAATTTTTTTTTCGGGGCGCTGCCCCAAATCCCATAGAGTGGGGTTACCTGTACCCCTCAAATCCCCTGTGACTCCCCCCGCTACGCAATTGGTGCAACGAAGGGGGGCTCCACCCCCATTCTAACCCCCCTGTTAACTACGTGGGCTAGTCGTGGAAGAATGCAGCGACTCTGCCTAGTGTTCAACGTCCAACTGAAACACGCAGTGCCTCTGAAAATTTTCAAATTCTCACTCAATTTCTTCTTTGGAAAGGGGAGCTTAGGGTGCAAAAGAGATGATGAAGATTGGAAGATGTCTTGAATATCTTATATAGAGGATGAGTTTGATTTTTCCTTAGAAAAATCCACTTTATAATATTTGTTAGGAACTTTTTACTTTGTTTTCAAATCTCTGACTGATGCTTCTCTTTCTTTGTCTCTTTTTAGGTGGATGATGCTTTGATTGAGCCGATTCTTCAATGATTCCTCTCTTGCAGCAAGGAGAAGTGCCTTGAGAAGCTTCTGGAAACAATTATTACATAAAATGACTTGAACTACATCAAAAATATGAACAAACTAAAATACTTTGTTTTCATCTCAAAAAAACAATGTTTCTGAGATGAAAATTACATTAGTGAAGTAAGGATTGTGTACAGTAACCATCACTAACTACCAACCATTCTTGTTTATTGGTCTTCCTCAAACCGTTGTTGCCCTTTATTTGCACTAAAACAAAACTTTTGACCTTCGAAATGAACCCTAAGACCTAATGGAGACATAAATGCCTTGACTCTAAAAATAATATAACTAAAACCATAACTGAATGAAAAATGAAGAAGGGTCAACAAATATACCTGATGAGGGAAAATTAGATGTTCTTAGAAGAAGAAGACAACCATTAGTGGATCATTTTTGGCATGAACTAGTGGAATGATAAAAACAATTAGTATGAGACACGTACAATGAAAATGCAAAGAGAAAATTTGATCCCTGATGGAAGTATTCATATACTGACACTAACACCACACAATTAGTGCAATGAGGATTTTCATCAAAGAGTAGTGGAATGTCTTCCCCTCTTCCTGTGCTTCTCTGCAATCTGTCAAAAATTCCTTGCATATATAGGCAGCCTAGTTAAACTGGACCCCTCCATTGCATTATGCAACAAAACTTACTACAATTTCAGGCACCTGATTGGCCCTACACTTCTTAATTATTTTACCTGCCAAAATGCACATGGTGAAACATGCTCCTTGGTCATGAATGGAATTGATGTCATATCGCCTCGACTTATTTACTAATCCTAACTTCTCCATTATTTGTCTCATCTCCTTTTCCTTATTCTTGCCCATAAATTCTTTTGTAGGGTCACTTCCCTGATGAGGGAATGCTTTTATTTTTCTTATTAACATCTCATCAATCAAAATCCTCGTCCCTAACTAGATGGATCCATCATGTACAAGTGCAAGAAGTTGTCATACATAGATTGTACAGGATGTGCTTTAGCCAAAGTGTGGTACATTCAACATAATCAAGAGGCCTACTCTCTATAATCCTGCAACCCATTAGATTGGATCCAACAAAGTGAATCCACTTTATTGGTACGGAACCTACTTCAAATATTTACTTGGCTCAAATTTGGGGTATTTTCTCCAATCATTAAAGTCTCAGTATTCCATCTTTAGTTGGGCGATCTTCCCCAACACTTCACCATCAAACGATACTTCCTCCAGCAGAAATGGAGTGTACATGGTAGTCATACCCTCCTTTGGTTCCTTAACTGGTTTGGTTTTTGGTTTTCTTGGCAACATATAAGGTGGGAGCATGGAGGGAATCTCTTCTTCATTTATCTCCATGCGGTGAAATTCAACCCCCTTTTAACTATCATTGATCTGCTAAGATGCCTTCTATTGCATTGACTTCTTTTCTTTCTACACAGGCTTCTTCCCCTTATCTTCTTTTTTCTTCATGTAGACTTCCTTTTATTTTCCTTCCTTGGGGATGTTCTAAGTTCTGCCCTAGAGACCTTAACTAGTCTCTTCTCTTACTTCTTTTGTGATTGTGGTTCTGTGGATGCCTGCTTTCTCGGTGACCTCTGGCGCCTTGGCAACATGGGTACCTTCGCTACTTTTTCCTCCATAATACCCACTAATCCTTTTTTCTACAAATATTCCAACAAGTTCCTCAAAAATCCTCTTAGACATACAGTAGCTTTCTTCACACTTAGATGCAATTTCTCAACTAAACAAAAAAGTTTCAAATGTGGTGTGGGATATAGTTTTTATAAAAAGATTGAATTACAGCCTTATGATTGCTTCAAGATTTTCTCATTTAATGTTGGGATGGGGCTAAATATAGCCATCTATACTTCAAAAGTTCTTTTCTCTAACATCCCTTATGGAAATTTCATTTTAACGGTATATTTTTCCTTCCAACGATCATATTTCTAGACATTGTCATACACCTGAGTATTGCACAATAATATTTATTCAGCGAAATCATTTTTGTGGAATAGTTTATAGTCCCACGCCCACTTTCAACTGCAGGGCACACTAATACTTCCTTCCTTTTAATTTTCAGTGCGAAGCTCCAAGGACAGAGTTGTCCCTATATATCTTCAATCTTATATCATTCACTCATCCCAGAATTAGATAACCATTCAAGTTCATGAGTTGAATTGCACCACCATCAGATATGTGCTCAATGATATATGATCCTAACCAATGTGTTTTAAATTTTCCTTGGAAATTCATGAATTTTTTGTAATATAATAATACAATATCTCCTTCCTGGAATATCTTTTTCTTGATATGCTTTCATGGCAGGCTTTATCTCGTTCTTTTTGCACTTGCTGATGGAACCCTACTATGAACCTATCATCTTCTAGAGATAGTTTCTGCAACATTATTTCCTTCATAATGTCAGGATCTTCCATATCTATGATAGATGTAATTCTCAAATTTGGCACGATGTATTCCATAGGCATAAATTCCTCTTGTCCATATACCAACCTAAACGATGTTTTCCCTGTCAATTTCTTTCCTGTTGTTCTATATGCCCACAACATCCTTGGAATCCTTAAATCCCAGTCATCTATGTTCACATTACATACCTTGCTCAATGAATTCTCCACAATCTTATTGAAATCTTCCACTATTTCATTTGTTAGAGGATGATAAGGGGTTCTCTTCTACGGGTAAACCTAAAATTCCTTAGTTAGTGCTTCAACGGTCTTATTCAAGAGATGTGTGCCTTGCTCACTCATCAAGATCTTTGAACATCCAAACTGGGATAGGATATATTCAAAGATAAAATTCGCAACAATTTCTATGCTACAATCCTTCACTGATTGTGCCTCATCCCATCTTGTCAAATAATCAGTTGGAGTGATTATATACCTCGCACTAGTCTTCTTTCTTGGAAGATTGATAGGTCCAACGAAGTCAATAACCCATTTTTCAAAAGCCTGAAAATTTACCCGTGACACTAGTGGCATCTCATCTCTTCTAGATGGATTTCCTATTCTTTGACAGACATTGCATGCTTCATAGAATTCTTTTGCATCCTTATGTACTGTAGGGCACCAAAACCCAACTCTCAATATTTTTGTGCAATGGATTTTCCTACATTGTTTCAACCTACGACTCCTCCATGAACTTTTGTCAGAATACTTTGTCATTCGTGTTTAGGGACGTATCTATGCAATACTTCATTTGGTCCCATTTTGTACAAGTGTCTAGGAATCAACAAGAAATCAACTGCTCAAACCACCAACTCCTTCTTTTGCTTCATAGTGTACTCTACAAGCGCCATTCCTATGGCCAAAAACTGAATAATATCTGTGAAGTGATCATATATGACTTTAATTGTGAATAAATGTGCATCGGGCAGGTTATCATAGATATTTGTGGGTTCTTCTCTTGTCTCTATTGTTGATAGATGATTAGGTCCAAAATTAAATTTCTCTAGCCTCACTATAAATTCAAAGTCATACTCTTGAAATAATAACAACCATTGGCAAATCTTTCCTCCTAAAACAGACTTATCAACCAAATATTTCAGCATGGAGTGATCAGTGAACATTTTGAAATTTCCACCAAGAGGTAGTGCCTGAGCTTTTGTAATGCATACACGATACCTAGTCCCTCTCTTTCTATCATGTTATAGTTATTTTCAACATTGGATACTTTCCTTCTTGGAAATTCTATGGGGTGATCAATTTCCCCTGCTCTTGGCTATGCTAGCACTACACCCAATGTTATGCAAGATGCAACAACATGTACATGGAACTCCTTCTTCTAGCCCAAGAAAACTAGAATAGTTGTAGTTACCATCTTCTATTTCAGTACATCCAAGATCTTTAGGCTCTCTTTTTTCCTTTGAAAAATTGCATCTTTCTTCAACAGTTTCTCCATCGACAGAGTTATCTTCACATACCCCTTTATAAACTTTTTATAGTTGACAGTGTGTCCCACTGTCGTGCGCAGTTGTCTCACTGTGTTTAGTGCTAGCAGGTTGACAATAACTATGATCTTCACGGGATCCACCATTAATCCCTGTTTACAAACTACATTTCCCAATAGTATATCAAATGGTGCACAAAATATGCATTTCTTCAAGTTCAATGAGATATGGTACTGCCTACCCATATTCAACATCAACCTTAAGCTTTCCACATGCTTCTTTAATAGACCAAACATTGTCCAATCGTCAAAGTATACTTCCAAAACATTGTGTATATATTCTTTGAAGGCCACAATTACAACTCTGAAAAATACAACAGGTGCATTCTTTAATCCAAAAGGCATCATTGTGTACTCAGAAGATCCATACTCTATCACAAAGGTCATTTTATGTCTATCTTTTAGTGTAATTATCATCTAATGGTATCCTAAAAAACCATTTGTGAAAGAATATGCCTCTTATCCTCCTACATTGTCCAATACTTCATCTATAAATGGTGTAGGGAAGGGGTCATGTAGGCATGCATCATTCAATTTCCTTAAGTCAAAGCAAATTCTGATTTCCCCTTTTATCTTCTTTTCTTGAATAACCATGGGATTTACCCATTCAAACCCTTCGACAGGTTCAATTATCCCAACTGTTAACATTTTTTCTAATTCTTCTTTCACCTTCTCCTTGTATTTTGGATTTAGACTATAAGATCTCTGCTTAACAGGATTTGCATCAGGCTTCAGAGGAATCCTCATGACTGCCAAATCTCCTAATATTCCCTTCATATCTAAAAACTTAGTAGGGAAAAACTTTCGATATTCATGTAAGAGATATGTTATCTTGTTGACTGTGTCTTCATCCCAGTAATATCATATTTTTGCATATTTAGTTCAACATCTGACACTATCTTCACCTTCTTCGAATTCAATGGATTCATTATATCAAGCATCTCTATCTCATGTCCAATTAGTTCGCGATGACCTTTTGATTCCTCGATGTCAATATTCCGAGGATCTTCATCCTCTTTCGTAGTGAGATTATAGCATTCCATTAGATTATGTATTGACGCAACCCAATTAGGTTTCCATATAATTGGAACTTCATTCTCAAAAATCTTATTCTTGACTATTTTTCAGAGTTTCTTCTATATGTTGGCATTCATCTTCAAATCTGAATGTCATTATAAATCCATCAACAATTTCCACCCAACTAGCAATACCATGTCGAAGCTTGATTTATAAATACCAATTCTGAGGAATTGTCTCTAGGGAATGGATGTAGCCATGCACCCATTCTTCTCGCGAAATTTCTCCCCAAGCTTCTATACAGAGTTGTATGTGGTCTCTAGGATCACTTTGGCCATCATACTTGTTTGAAAGTCATGTTTCTATTTTACCAAACCTTACCCACATCAACCTTGTACACTTTATCTAATCTCCTATATTCTTCTTATGAGTACCTCACCATCTAGTAGGATTAGTCCTCAGTGCTTGATCTAGAGCTAACAATATGTTTCAGGTAGAATCACTCTAGGGTCTTGGGTTGAAAACCCCAAGAGAGCAGAGGGCATACAGAATAAAGAGACATACAAACATGCATTCCTAATACTTAAACTACTGAAGTAGGAATAATAGGTATTACCCGAAGGTCCTATGTTTGAGGTAATTCCCATAGGGTCCAAACCCTATTCTTCTTCCAATGCCTTAAAACATGCAACTCATTCAAGCAAAGAATATACAACAAAAGTAATAGAAAGCATGTTCATGATATAAGTGTTAGATCATATAAAAATGTAAGTGAATAATCATGAACGTGAGATTTTATAAGCAAATCATAACATAAATTAAGGCATAAAGACCATAATAACCAAGAATAAGAAACTACCTCTTTATTAATGTAAGATAAACAAAATACCTAAGGACTACAACCTGTGTCATTTTCCAGCTCCAAGTGAAATCGTCCTCTAGATATGTCCTGCCCAAGCCTCAGCAATCTTGCTACATAGGTATACACAAGGATGTCATGAAGGGATGATGGACATCTCAAGAAGGAAACAGTTGTTTCATATGACTTGGGAGTGTAGAAGGCACAGGGATATCTTCAGAATTGATCAGGTATGTAATCAACTATAATATCAATATCTGATCTTTTCTCCTCCCTTAGACCTTCCCATGGAGGTTTATTTATACTTCTCCTAATTAGTTTTTTTCAGTTGGGAAATAGTTGGCCCACGAGCTATAGTAGCTGAGTATCAGGTTAAACTCATAAAACCCACCTGAATTAAGGGATATTATATATTTTTTAATGTTATAACACATAAACATGGGTTGGGTATAGACTAATCTGTGTGTACACGCACTTTATGTAGGGAAAAATCGTGATGGGATTTAAAACATTGTTTTTTAGAATTGAACCAATTCTGGTAGGGAAGGGCTACCCTAGGCCATATCACAGAGAATCAAACCTACCAAGGTTGTTAAATGGTGCTATAATATATTCCCCCTAATATATGAGGTTAGAAGGGGTACATGATGGCCAAAATGTATTAAGTGTATAGAAATAATCATGTCAAGACCTAAGAGGAGTTCACCAAATTTCATTCTGCCAAGCCAGTGGAAGAGATGAGAAATAAAGATTCTATCTAAGGTGGTCATACCCATTCTCATAGATAATAAAGAATGTCTTCATATCAAATACAAAAGAAGACATAATATGTATAAAAGTATAAAAGAACTGAAAATAAATAGTGGATCATACGATCATATCCATAGAAGTACATGTCACAATATCACATATAAAGAACTACACAGTGATGCTGAAATAAAAAAAATGATCACTAAAGTCATAAGGATGATCCAAAAAGTACCAAGTCAAATAGTGGAACAACTGGTAGTGCACACAACTTGGGTGCCAACATATAGGATGTCGCTATGATGACCTACAACATATAAGGTAGATGGTGTCACTAGAAGAAACAATGGGGATTGGTAAGTGAACCAACAAATGTCAATGCAAACCTGAGGTCTTCACTGACCACCATGGTACATTTCTGGAATGAATGATCTGAAGTCGACCATGTGAGAAATCATTTGACAACTGGTCATTGATGTATACCATTAACAAACACGAGACTACTCACTAATAATGATGATGAGAGAAAAGGTACCCAGTACAATCTAACAAATGCGAATAAATGAGTTGAAGTCAAACGCTTGGAATAATCTATAAATGAGGAGAAACTGATGTATTCCCACTATTGATAGTGAATGAATCTACCACTGATGACTACAAACCCTAAGGCACTACCAAATGGACTCTACACCCTGTTCCTAGAGCAATGAGTTGAAGTTGATGGGAAAATACCTGCTGCAGGGAAGGAATTAAGGCATCCTTCATCAATCCAACATGAGTGTAACCCATAAGCCAATAATGTGGAAGGAATCAGATGAAGAAAGATGTTGTAACCAAACAAAAGCATGTTTCTAGTGTACACAAGATGTGGCTAACGCGTGATAAAAACACTCTGAACCAACGAATAATGAAAGCTGACACAGAGGTGAGGAATCCACCAATAGGCTCAAATGGAAACCAAGGTACTACATGAATTACAGTGTGTGATAATGAAGGTTTAAATAGAACACAAGGGAAACCACTCAGTCAAAGACCCATGATACTGATTGACGTTGAGCATAAGGTGACCTATCAATAATGGAAATAGGGTTAGGGTGCGACTCTAGGTATATTATTATAGAAATTTGTCATAGTCAATAAGAGCAAGACCCACCAACAAGAACTCAATGGAGACCTTCTCAAACCATCACAAGAAATAGACCAAATAGATGATGTGATAGTCAACATGACTATGACAACCAGGGATGGCCAACTGAAAATAAGT
Source organism: Pinus taeda (assembly GCA_000404065.3). NCBI lineage: Eukaryota > Viridiplantae > Streptophyta > Pinopsida > Pinales > Pinaceae > Pinus > Pinus taeda. The sequence goes on along the minus strand of APFE030884765.1, from coordinate 20,149 downwards.
CAAGAGACAATGCAGAAAGGTCGACTCACGTTTACTTCCCTTGAACAAAATCACGACTCAAATGGGACAATATGGCAGCTTATGATAACTTTGTATAAGTTTGTCAAGCAAGAGGAATAATCAAACGCTTCATATGATTGGAAGAGATAACCAACAAGAGGAGTACTAACTCAATAACAAGGTTAAGGCTATCCTAAGTCAAACTAAATCCCATCCCAATGGACGAGAAACTTAATTTTGAGTACTTTGTTTAAGGGAGACACAACTGACACTAGTTTCCATCAATCATGGAAGTAATATCCTGTTCCTACTCCTTTTTGGAATATTTAATTTTTTTGTCTTTTTCATATTTAGAAAGCCCAAAAAAGAATAAAAGAATGCCTATGGTACAGTGGAAACAATGAATGTCCAAATACAGATGCACTAGTTCCTGGGAGGAGAACATTCTTATGATCAATGCAAGCTGACGAAAATGGTAGATGACACTCAAAGGAATGTTATTTCCATGGGTAAAAGGTGTCAAGTTGTAGAGGCTAAGTGATTGTAAGGTTGAGTTTGCATAAAGAGATGGTCAAAAATTAGCTTATTCATGAGTCTAAGTGAAGCCTGACTTAAGGCCAAAAGTTAGAAAGAGTCAACATGCAATCAAGCATTACAACTCAACACAAAGGAGCCTCTAGGGTATAAAGCTAGAAAAATAGAGAAGAAGTAAGATAATGAAGCTTCAATGCACAATTCATTGCGGGACTAAACATGACTCCCTAGTGTCACGCAGAATGAGTCGATCTTGCGGACAAGATAGACCTTCCTAGAATTTAAATAAGACCTAATGACAAGCAAACCAACCAGACATTATCTTTCTCTAAATATTCTTTTATAAATAATGGAAAACAAGTGTGTTTAGGGCCTACCTTATGTCCAACGCAAGTTTGGGGATGCCCTCACTCCTTTGTCGCGAACCTGCAAACACAAACAAGGCAAACAAATTAAATAGCACCTGAAAAGCCAATATCATAAAACACATTTAACATGAAAGTCAAGGAGTCCATGAAACAAATAACATGAGATACTTGTTGAGAAAAATGAGTCTGATTGTATTAATTCAAAAGAAGAAGAACTTTACAACCTTTGCCTTCACGTTGTACAAGCTCCTCCCAGGGTCCAACAAGAAGTCTCCTCTACTTTGACAAGTTTCACTCACTCCCCAATGAAGCCAAAAATGTATGTGATCTCTTCTCTTAAGCTCAACTAGGAAGTCTTGATTTCACTAGCATTTACCCTCATAAATGTTCAGTTTCTAACCTCCCTAGCAACTAACCCAATGCCTCAATTTATAGTGCAATGGAGGGAAGTTACTAGGTCCTCCTTCAAAGGGATAGAATCCTCCTTCAAAGGGATAGCTCCTCCTAAC
>APFE030884719.1:13699-51327 GCA_000404065.3 Pinus taeda | reverse complement strand
TAACCCTGTATAGAAATTACCTGCATACGAATTCTAAAACAAAGAAAATAAACAATGCGAGAGCATAACACATAAAACACATTTGCATAGAGATTTTCTCCTGGATCCCAAAACCGGGACTACCAGCTTGATTTTTCATTATATTCCTTTCAATGTTACAATACATATTTATACATGCCGAAGCATCCAATACCATTGACCGAAAACTATCGTGTCCAAAACCATGGACCGAAAACCATAGGTAGGTTCACCCAACCTAATATAGGGTCCAAAAAAAAATTTCTCGGGGCGCTGCCCCGAACCCCATAGAGGGGGGCTACTCGCCCCCCGCTGCGCAATCGGCGCAACGAAGGGGGGACTCCTCCCCCCCTCTGACCCCCCAGTTCACTATGTAGGTTAGTCGTAGAAAGAATATAACACAACCCAACAGTCTTACCAAGTATGCACATTTTTGTGCATTATCACATCCATTTAAAGCCAATACAATTTCTACTACATTTATGGAAACAATGCAAAAGCTACATGGAAACCCAAAGATTATTGTAAGTGACAAAGATCCCATTTTCACTGGAAATTTTTGGACAAAATTATTTTCTTGTCTTGGTATTCAATTCGCTCATAACTCATCTTATCATCCTGAATTTGATGGGAAAACTGAGATAGTAAACACATGTTTGTAAGGATATCTTCATTGCTTTGTATCTGATAAATAGACACAATGGGTCAAATGTTGCCTCTGGCTGAATGGTGGTATAACACTTCCTTCCATACTGCAACAAAAATGACCCCATTTATGGCACTTTATGGATATCAGCCTCCATCCATCACATCCTATTTAACAAAAAATTCTAAGGTTCAAGCAGTGGAACATCACATCGAGCATCAACAGCAAGTTTTCCAACTCTTAAAGGATAACCTCAAGTTGGTGCAAAATAGAATGAAACAACAGGCATATCAACATCGCAGTGAAAGAAGTTTTGATGTAGGTGACTGGGTATTCCTACGGCTACAACCATATAAACAAATGTTCCTCAAGCAAGCTAAGAAGGATAATAAATTATCACCAAAGTGTTATGGTCTATAGAAGGTGTTGCAAGAGATTGGTACTATGGCATACAAATTGGAGCTTCCTGCAGCTTCTCGAGTGCACCCAATTTTCCATGTTTCATGTTTAAAGAAGGTTATAGGCAACAAGATCCCATTTCAAACAATATTTCCAGAACTTGATGAGGAAGAAAAATTATATTGGAACTGGAAGCAGTCACGGAAACAAGAACTTGACAGCTATGAAATCGATCAATTTCGGAGTATCTCATCAAGTGGAAGAACTTATCTGCTGAAGATTCCACATGGGAGGAGGATAATTTTATACAGAAGCATCCAAAACTACTCAAGCATTGAGGACAACACTTTTTTGAAGGAGAGGGGCATGTTAAGTCCCTATAATACTAGTGATTCCCCCATTACTATTGTAGTTGTATCCTTTATTAATATTGTTGTGCCCCTATTGTCCCCATATTGTTATTACTGTGCCCCATAAAATCCCTCTATGGTTATTTTTGTGCCTTTATATTATTATTTTTAGGTTGGCTTGGTTATATTGTGACCCCTTAGACTCCTATATATAGAAAGGAGGTTTTTTCATTTGAATCATCTAAGAATTGTTCATTTGTGTAATGTAAAGGAGGTTGCCCCATCGAAGAGGCTTATTTCGAAGGTGTTGATCTATCTTTTCTATCTTTTTGTGAGCTGGTTTCCTAACATGAATATTGGAATAAGTGTCCTAGTCATCCGTGGTTATTGTTTTTAACATTATTACATGGAATTTTCAATAGGCTTGTTATAGATTCTTTGGGCAGAAAGGGGGAGAAGGTGCAGATTCAAGATGTCGTGAATTGTGGCATAGAAGACTTGGCCACATAGATCATATAGATTTGAAGATCATGCAGTAGATCACCAAAGGCCTCCCCAATGGAGCACTAGAGCAATAGAGTACATGCAAATGGTGTACCTTTGGAAAGTATACAAAATCCACCTTCAATGACCAAGATAGCAGGATGCATGTATTCCTTGAAAAGATCCACATTGATGTTTGTGGACCTTTCTGGAAAGCCTCCATGACCAAGCACATGTGTTATGATTTGTACATGATTTCTCATGTAAGTGCTATATTTTATTCATGTAGAAGAAATACCAGACATTCTCTAAATTTGTTGAGTTTAAAGCACTTGTTGAGAAAGACACTCAGAGAAAAGTGAAGGCTCTCAGGAATGATAATGGTGGTGAATATGTCTCGAATGAGTTCAAACTGTTTTGTGCAAAGGAAGGAATTCAATAGGAGTTGAAAAAATCTCATAACTCACAGCAGAATGGGGTGGTTGCGAGGAAGAAAAAACGTATTGTGGGAGCAGCATGGGCGATGTTCCATGACCAAAGCATACCTCTGCACTTGCTGGTTGAAGCATGCAATACAACGGTGTATGTGCAGAGCATGAGTCCTCATCGGATTCTCAAGATGAGTATACCAAAACAAGATTTTTAAGGGAAGAAACTACATGTGCCACACTTCAGGATCTTTGGATAATCAATATATTGCCATGTTTCCAAGGAAGCAAGTAAAATGCTAGAGTCAACAACTGAGTTGGGAATATTTGTTGGGTACACTGTTACACCTCACAACTATCACGTGTACTTGCAATCTCTTGGGATGATAGTTATTCACAAAGATGTGAAGTTCAATGAAGAGAAGGCAATTAATTGTTCCCTTGAGAGGGAGCTTGAGTTGCATGCAGATCAAGAGTTGTTGAATCCGAAGGAAGAACCTCAAGAAGATGTGGAGCAACCAAAAGGAGAGGAGTAGAGAGTGGAGACCACCGCTCAGGCAGGGACATCCAGGGAAGGAAGGAAGAAGACAAGGGAAGATGAAAAAATAATACAGGATTCTAAAGAGAATCTGGGATCATCTAGATCACAGCATAGGCAGAGGAGGTCACCATATCGGTACATAGGATACATGGCTCTAATGAGCAAGCTAGAACCAACCTAATTTGAGGAAGCAGTAGAGCAGCCAGTATTGTTTGATGCTATGTTAGAGGAGTATGAATCCATTGTTATAAAATGTGTTTAGGAAGTGGTCCCAAGACCTACAGACAAGTCAACAGTTGGTTCAAGATGGATTTACAAAGTAAAGCATGTAGCATACGGAAGCATCGAGAAGCACAAGACCAGGTTTGTGGCCATGGGGCACTCTTAGGTAGAAGGGATTAAGTATGAAGAGACCTTTTCTCTTGTAGAAAGGTACTCTTCCATTAGATCCATTCTCACTTTGATTGCACAGATGGGGTGGAGAATCTACCAGATGGATGTGAAAACAACATTCCTCAATGGAGTGATTGAGGAGGAGGTGTACATTGAGCAACCTGAAAGATTTGATACCTTCAAGAGAGAGTCACATGTGTTTGGACTCAAGCGAGCGTTGTATGGATTGAAATAAGAACCACGTGCTTGGTACACCAGGATCATTAGCTACATCACCGTGTTGGGATTCACCAAAAGTGAAACAAATGCAAACCTTTACCACATTCTCGTAGAAGGTAAATTGTTGATTATTTCTATTTATGTTGATGACTTGATTTTCAAAAGTGATGAAAAAATGATCAAGTTTTGCAAGGAGGACCTTGCAAGAGAGTTCGAGATCAAGGACATGGGGTTAATGCACTATTTCCTTGGTTTGGAGGTATGGTAGAAATATGGGGAACTATTTGTCTCTCAGGGAAAGTATGTTAATGAGATACTTCAAAAGTTCCACATGGACAAATGAAAAACCATGGAGACTCCTCTAGAGACACACTGGAGGAAAGAGGATGCCACTTTAGGTGAGGAAATGGATCCTACTATGTAAAGGAAGTTGGTGGGTTCACTCATGTATTTGGTGAAAACTCAACGAGATTTATGTTATGTAGTCAATTAGTTGAGCAAAGCCATGGTTCAACTAAACAAATTATTTTGGAGGGCAACTAAACTTGTACTACCGTACCTCAAAGGCATCACTCAATTTGGACTCTGGTACAAACAAATAGAGGGAGTGAAGCTGCAAGGCTTCACACACGAAGATTGGGTTGGAAGTGCATCATATCAAAAGACATCTTCAAGAGTAATCTTCAGTATTGGGTTAATAATAGTTTCTTGGTACAATAGGAAGTAGAGATCAATTACACTCAGGTTAGCAGGAGAAAAGTACATGGCTTCCAATCAAGTAACTTGTGAGGCTATCTGGATGAGGAAGATTGTTGTTGGGTTATTTGGTCATATGATGGAGCCTATAGTGATTTACTGTGACAATCAGAGTTGTATTAATCTCTCTGAGAATCCCATTTTTTATGATTGTTCCAAGCACATAAATATTTAGTACCATCATCTTTGAGATTGTATGTAGAGGCAGATCATGTTGTTGTAGTACATTCCAACAGAGGAGAAGGATGCAAATATTTTGAAAAAGGTCTTGTTAAGAGGAAAATTTGAGTTTCGTAGAAGTAGTATTGGGATATATGATAATACCTTTCTTTGAGAGAGGGAGTGTTGAAAATGCAACAAGAAAGTCCTAATTTAATTTTTCCTTTTAGTTAAATTAGGAGGAAATTCAAAATTCCATGTCAGCAGACAACTTGTAAAACTTAATTGAGTTATTTTGACTTAGTTGGATTATTTAGTTTGAGTTAGAGGGATAACTTTTATTTTGTATAGTGATTCCTAAATTTTAAGAGCCTAGGTTGAGTTAATTTCAATTGTAACAATTTAATTCAGTTAAATTAAGTTATGGTTAGTTAAACTAGTTCCAACTGTTGGAGGAACTAGTGGGAGGTCTAGTAGTGGAGTTTGTACTCAATGATCATCTGATTAATTGATCAATAAACCTAAATTAACTCTTGGATGCACAAAATTTGAGTTACCGAGTTGATATTGGAGTTCAAGGTCAGTGTACTATCAGTTGTAGAATATTCCAAATTGTACACATCATGCATGCAATTAGAGGAACACCTAAAGGAATTATGTAATTATCATTGAGGAATTTCCTAATTAATAGTGGCCTAATTCTCAAGGAAACAGTGGAAGCAAATAAGAGATTATAGGCTTGAAAAATTGGCTAAGTGTTGGCTAAGGTCAGTCAGTCAAGTAGAGGATAGAAGATAAAGGTGCAAGTTGAGCTCAAGGTTGAGCAAAGAATAGTGTATTCATCGAGATCCTTTGATTAATTCAGTACAAATAGTAAGGGGTTTTGAGAAGTTTCTTTCCCCTAGATATATATCTGTGTATGTGTGTTTAATATTGATGCATGTTATTGATTCTTGTTCTCGATCATGAATTTACTTCTGCAGATTGGTAGAGTAGATTCTTGTCTTTTGATTTAGCAAATTTCATGAGAAGATTGAATCTACAATTAAATTTCTACACTTTATATTAGTGTTAAAGACAAAATTAAGATCGCAATCACAAAGTTTAAATCCAATTAAACAAATGTCCTGGACCCATTTTTCCTTAATAAACAACGTCAATTGTTCATTAGTTGAATCATGCAGATTCCCATGCTCATTCCAACACAAATCCATCTCCTTTCACTAAATGAGATTATAATCAACACACGTATATATTTTATCGGCAAGTAGACATGACCTAACTCTAGCAAAGTATGGGTCTACACAGAGGGACCTAGCCACACTGGTATCTCTCATATCACCAAGCCTATAGAACTACCTCCACCAAGGATCTAGATGGAACACCTATCTACACTGGGATCTACCTGCTAACATACATCTAGGATGTAGAAACTTCTCACTAAGCTACTCATAACATAGGGACGCAGGGGATTTTTAGTCACGAGCCTAGAAGAGGTAACTAAGATGTTAAAATATAGGGAGAATTTTATAACCAGAGTACACATATGAAATTATACCCATCATTTCGAGTTGATGAAACCTTCGATGGAACATTTTGATTCAGAATGACGGGGATGAAAAATCCTATAAGGACCCATCTCCTATCCTATCCTATTGGGTAAGGACCCATATCCTTATTATCTCTAGGCTGAATATTTCTTCAAAGCTACTTGCCTGAATGCCATCTTAGATTTTCTATCATACTCTCCAAGGTCTATTGGAGCCCTCTTAAACCCGGTGGAAATGATTCTAATGCAACAACACCAAATATGAAGATAACTAACACCATGATGGCTAATCCAGTACAAATCATATTCATGTCCTTTATTTTTCATATGGAATAGAGAAAACAAAAGGAGGAACTATGAATCCCCAAACTGAAATCTTTGTAATTTTCATTCTTGTAGCAACACAGAGCCCAAGTTCTTAGTTTCAAATAAAAATTTGTAATTTTCATTCTCTTAGTAGCCTAGAACCCAAGTTCTTATTTGCGAATAAAAATTATCATTAGAATGTTATTATGAGTCCAAATGCATTAGGCGTAGCTCTAAGGGTAGGAATGAATATGCATTAGTCCAACGGTTTAAATGATAGTAACAATTAAGAGGCTGCATGCAACCCATGTCTTAAAATTTCTATATTATATAATTTAAAAATATATAAACTGATATAAACAAAGGAATCAACTTTCAATATTATATAATTTAAAAATATAAAAATTGATATAAACAAGGCAACCCATGCATATGCATGTCACTTTTGTATGCAATATACGTGGTTTTAAGAGACTGAAGGTCAGCGTGTCCATCCAAGAAATTAAGGATGTCAATAGCCTAGACTGGTTCTAGTTTTGATTCTCTATTTAACACATGTATTTCCATACAATCGAGATGATAGGATTTTAATGATATTTATCTCCCCTTGCAAGATGCGTTCAAAATGTAGGTTATCCTTGTAGTGAGAAATCAGTGGTTGTTCAATGCATGGAACCTAACATCATTGGAATGGATGTTAGAGGCTAGATCTTATAGATGCAATACTACTATGTTTCATTCAACTAGTAATTGGTCATGTTTATGGTCATTTTAACCTCGCTTTCGAGTCTGATTTTAGTGATTATTTATGAGTTTTATAGACTGTGCACTGAGATTGACACTGCATAATCAATGTTCTTCCTATTTATGTAATGATGTCTCTTTACCCTTGTTGATTTGCAGAAGGTTAGTTCTCTATAATTTGTTTTTGTATTTTATGACTATAAAATTAAGCACATTTTTAAAAGATTCAGTCTGAAAATACCCCATTGGCATTTGTACTCTATCTATGTTTAGAATTTAGGTATTGTAATTGACAATGAAAAGGTTAGCCAAATTATGCTTGTATCCCATAGTGAATAATTAACGTAACAATTATAACTTACTTGTCCATGATTTTCTCCTTTTCATATAACAATCATTACCAATTTTCCTAACATCGATCCTTATGATACTACAATACATTTCATAATTCATTGTAAACCATCTTTCAGACGAAACACTTGTCGATGGTTAGACACAGTCCAAATATCTTTCAATAATGGTATTGTGGTGAATCCCAATTCGACTTGCTACATTTTATAATTTAATGAAGGATTACATGGTTACATTATAAAAACTTTATATTTTTTATCATTTAAGGAAGGAATATGCTTTGATTTTGGTGACTTAAAAACAATTTTAAACTTTACCTTTTTTTCTGTTCAAATTAGTGTTGAAGGGCATGTAGTTGAATTGAAATTTTGATAGCATGTGTTGTGGGAAGGCAAGCTAACTTTCCCTGTTTTAGAATATAACCACTATTTTAATGGAATAGAGTAGATAACTACTATTTTAATGGGATAGAGTAGATATATTTGACAAGATACAATGAAAAAGCATACTAAACTGCACATAAGCATGAACACATGAGGGTCATGTGTATTTTTAAACCTTATTTAGGTGATTTTGTGGTCTTAAGCCATGGGTTTTTAAAGACTTTGAGGTTAGATTTTGAAAAATGCATACATATTTTTGATTACATGTATGCATTTTTATTATAGCACTTTGTTGAATTCATTATTTTCATTTCTTGGATTATTAACTTAATGTCAAAGACCAAAAACTTATTTTTCATTAAATGAGAAGTAATTGATATCCTTTTTCAACATTCAAAATAACTCCTTCATGAAATAGTCAACTCATAAAAATGCTACTAAGGTTTAAGAAAAAAAACCATTCATTGAACTCTTTTGCAAGCTAAACTGAACCAACACCATTGCTCTAAAACTATAATCATCATTGAATCCAATAAGAAAAAATATTACCTTCCCCTATAATTACTTAAATAAAGAAAAAATGTAAGAAAGTAAAGGGAATCCCTCTCCAATTCAACTGAAATTGTCACATCTGAGACCAACAACTCAGCTGAAATTGTCACATACGAGACCAATTTGTGTTAGTACCCATCAAAATAACGTGTTAAAAAGTAATGATACTAACATACTACTCGGTTTTACACCATAATGGAAAGTCCGATTTTGCCAAGAATGATGACATAATCTTCTCAAAGCGTGTAATATATATATTACTATGTTAGCATAATAATAATAATAATTTTTTTAATATAATTATGCTTTGTTATACTTTTTTATTTTCATGTTATAATTGAATTAAAATTTTGAAATATTAAATAACCCCAATATTAATAAAAATAAAAAATTTATACATTTTGTTATTTTAAATGTACATAATACATTTCAAATACTTAAGAAAATCTATAATTCCAACCATCTTGAGTTAAAAGAAAATTAATAAAAAAATATACTAAAAAGAATTCGAAAAAAAGTTCGAATAGGTTACAAGATATGAATGCATTATGATTATGTGGGATTTTGGTAAACCTCCCCAATCACCCCGTCTCCCATGGAATTATGATTTCTATTGTATGCACGGTTAGAACATTAATCACGACTGTGGTAAACAATGCTGCCCATTGTTCCCACGTCATCAATTGTTGTCCTACGTGTTTGAGTGTAGAGAGCAATGAGGTGCGTTGTTGTGCGTAGAACAGAGTGAGGGAGTGTTGTTGTGCTGTTGTGTGTAGAGCAATGTGAGAGAGTTCGCTAATGGTTGTGTTATCAGGTGGTGAGGTAAGTGGAAAAACGAGTGTCAGAGGAGTTGTCAACTTTTGGAATTGCTGAGCAACACTGAGTTGAAGTTGAGCTGTTTGGTGAGTGCCAGTATTGCAGCTAGAATGTTGCAACTCTTAGGCTGCCAACTTTACTTTTATCAACCTGGTAGTTCATAACAAACTTGGAAGCATTAGTGTTGTATGCACAAGTACTAGTTCTCACTGCAGGTTGTCACTTGGTCAGCTGACGCAAGATCGCTAGGAGCTCAAGCCAACTTCTATAGATTTCAGAAGAAGCTCTATGTGTGATGAAAGGAAAGAAAGATTATTGTATAGAGACTATTTTAATTGCAGGAAGGAGAAAGACTGGAATGTAAAACAAACCTAGTAAAGCCTACTTAATAAGCTAATTCTACTTTTGCCAAAAACACTATGAAAACCATGAAAGAAATGACATTACCTACTCAAGGAAGTAAAAAATATCTAGCCATGATATTTCTGGAAGTAAATAAGCAAAAAACATATTTTTGGATTTTTATGTGTTTTTATGTGAATTTCACATGTATCTAATTTGTTGTGTATGAGTGTGGCAGCGAATAGGTGGTGTTGGAGGGTGGTTTTAGAGATTAGGAGGATGTAGGATGGTGTGGATGGGTCCTAGGAGGTTTTAGGTGGTCTTTTAGAGGCTTTTCCCACACTCGGTCTTCAAAAGAATGCCTACAGGAAAAACTACATGAAGACACAGGAAATCTACAGGAGGAAAACAGGGAAACTACAGGAGGCCTATAGGAGGAGGCCGAGAGAAATTTCCACTATTTTGAGGGTGTGAGAGTGGGTGAAAAATGTGAATGAAGGGTGGAATGAGGTGTTAGGGTGCTTAAGGTCTACCATGAATCACCAGGGGAGAGAAAGATTATTGGATTTTCTCAAGGAGAGAGGAAGAAGTTCTATGAAAAATGAAGGAATCTAGGGCAGAATTGAGGTGAGATTTGGGAGACCTGTAGGGCATGGATCAAATGGAGGATGTCATTGCTGATACGCTAGCTTACTGCTGGAAGATATTTGCTGCATAGGGACTGACAGTCAACTATGAAAATCAAGCAACAAATGAAATGAGTGCATCCTAGGAAAAAAACAGAGTTTTGCATTAAAATGGCCTAAACTATGATGTGTAGAAGGGAATGCTGGTAAATGTTGCAAGGAAGGAAAGAATGAAAGAAGACTATTGAAAATCAGGAAGTGAACATGATGAGTAAGATCTAAAGCAAAGCAAAACTGGACTATCAACCTACTAGAGAGCTGCAAACACTAGAAGTCCTACGAATGAGGAAAATCTCTTTTTCTGGGGCAGCAAGAGAGTCTTTGTCTCAAATGATGGTCCCAAAGGGAGGAAGAGAGGCCAAGGCACTACTGATAGCATTTTGAATTTTTTCTGATCATTGCTTAACCTACTACAGAAATTACAAATGGAAGCAAGCGACTAAATCATCAAAAGCAACCTATTCTTAACCATAAAAGAAATACATCTAACAACAAATTAATCTACAAATTGAAGTAAAGAATACAAAAACAAGTAAAGGAAGTTTGGCTGCTTGGATTGGGCCCTAACCCAAGAGCTTCAGCCCTTTGAGATAACTCAGTGCTAGCTCAAAAATGATTCCATCTTTATTATAAAAAAATAACAAGATTACATAAAATTGTCACACAAAAATAAACTTGAAATTTGAGCAGAGTTTACAAAAGCAAAAAGTCGACCCTAGTGAGGCCCTGGGCCTCTCTACTTATACATCTAAAGCTATCAACAACTTCCTTAAAATCAGGGAGGCTTAGCTCCCAAAACTCGATATAACTATCAGTCATCCTCCACTTTGCTCGGCTGCCTTCTAGTGCATGATTCGGCTGCTTGTACTCCAAGCCGAATGAAGGGGAATTCAAAGTGAGGAGTAATAAATGAGAGGGATTCCCTCCTATAAGTCCTCTCCTCTATCTACTTTGAGTTATTGCTACAATTTGACCACTGGATCCTTGAATTTGACCTCGAAATCCATCAATAATCTGCATTAAATACATGTTAGACCACATGGCATCAGAAGTAACTCAACTCACCCTATAAGAATAAATATAATCAGAAAATCATACAATAAACTAAGAGAATGGTTGATTTGACTGGGTTAGGAGGCAAAAGAAGCCCATATAATTACCCATTTATAAGGCTCATCATCACCCCCTACTGAAGGTGTTGCTCATCCTCTGAGCAACCTAGTCAATCTCTTCATCTTTTATGGCCCTAGTGGCCTCCCTAGCATTCCAAGCTTCTGATGTGGTTTGTTCATGTTCTCCATAAAATCCTGCATTCTTGTCTATGTCCTTCCACGACTCCTCCTCTTCTTCTTCTTTTCTGCCTTCTAGCATGCTTAATATGAGTGAGGACTCAGTTTGAGGCCAATCCAGTTGACCTTCAGCCTTTGCATGGAGCACTTATACATTGGCACTCTTTTTAATGCCTCCTTCAGCCTCATGGGGGAATGGTATTCCCTGATCTGCAAACTCTGGGGTAGGGTGTTCCATCTTCTCATACATGCATGCACACAATCCTCCCCAAGTAGCCTAAACATATCTTCAAAGTGTGCAATGGCTTGTTCTTAATTGGATAGATATTTAGGGGCAATTCAAGGGTCATTTGCAAGCAGGTTGTGTGTGCTGATGAGTGCCATAGGATCTGATGGCTCAGCTCTTATCATCAATGGTTCATTCTACTCTTTTATTAACAATCGTTTCATTTCTGCTGCCCTCAATCCTCATGGTTCATCCATGATGCTGTGGCCATTAATTGCAGATCCCTTAGCTTCGTATTGGGGTCCCACAAATTCATGCCTGTGAGGGCCATGTTGTGTAGGTAGAACTCTGTCATCTTTGCTTTATCCTCTGAGGTGCTTTGGTCACACAAATCTATGAACTGCCTATAGTCTTGGAAAGGCATTGTGCCTCTTTGTGCCAAAGTCTTTATTTGGAATTGAAGTCATTGATCCTTCAGATAGAAGTCATAAGATTTGGCTGGTGTTTTACATTGTAATGCTTCCATGGATAAGTTGGCCATGTATGCCAACTGAGTCTCTTTCTCTTACAGTTGCATCCTTAGTAGTTCATTCTCATTTTCAATGTGGCTTCTTATAATGGCCTCTCTGTCTCTGAGAGAGCTCAATTCTCTACCCATTTCCCTGAGTTTGTTTTCCATATGGCCAACATTCTCAACTCCTTTGGACTTGGCTATCTGCATCTGCCTATGTGTTCTCATTCTCTCTTTCTCCAATTCGAAAAACAGTGGAATGGAAAATTTCTATAGGATTATCCTATCTCCCTCAAGTAGATTGTAATAAGAGGCAATACTAGGCTGGGGGTCAGGTTTTTGTAGCTCTTCTGCTTCCTCCTTCACCGCTCGTTGTCCTCCTATATTTTTCTCAAGCTTTTGTGTCTCATGTAGTTTGGACAGTGTCTCCTATAGGACTATTTCGCGGTCCTGTATAACTACTTTTCCCTTCCATGTAGAAGATCTTGGAGTCCCCCTTTCATAGGTTATAAGAGTCTTGGAAGGAGATTCTTTCACCTTGGCAGATGGTGAATCTTCAATAGTAATGGGAATCTTTGAGGATGGATGAGGTTTTCTTGTTTTAATTCTTGTGCTCTTCCTTGCTCTGAAATACATGGAGGTTTTTCTTTTCCTCTACTGCTTTGGCTTGACTGGTGTACTGAGGGTTGTGAGGGTAGCTATTGCTTCTCTTTCCAAAGTTTCAGGGGACTCTTCTACTTGCTCTGCCCTCTCTGCCTCCTTTTCTCCTTCTTCTGTCTCTTTTTCTTCCTCCTGCTCTATCCCTTCAACTCTCTCCTCCTCTATTTCTTTTCTTTCCTCCTCCCTCTCTTGCTCTACTATGCTACCACTGGTTTCACCTTCTCCTCCTTGTTGTTCTCCCTCCTCACTGATAGTAGGACTGACATCATAGGTTAATGCCTTGATGTCATCCTCAACTATCATATTTCTGAAAACTTCCCATGCTATGGCGATTGTAAGGGTATGGAGGGCTTCCCATACTAGGATTTTTATTAGGCCATGGTGAGCTAGCTGCTATGAATTTCCTTCTTGTACCTTGGTTCTGGAGTCAATGAGGGAGTGAAGGAGAAAGTAAGGGATACTGAGATTGTGATGTGCTGGGGTATCCATGTCATATCTCAATTCTTGGAGGATTTTGAAATGATATCCATAAACAATTTTGTAACTCCCCTCACAAGAAATGTATTTGATTATTTGGTAGCTAACCTCATCACAGGGATATGGTATACTAGCCCTATTAATTCCATTTTTGTCTTCAATAAGGGTTTTACTATCTTCAAAAAATTTCTTCTTGGCAACCTGACCAATTGGTTTATCATCTTTACTCCAAGGCAGCCCAAGAGGAAGGTTATTGACCCTACTAATGAATTCAGGGGTTATATCAATGGAGAGGCCTCTAATGGTTACAATGGCTTGAGTTCTTGTGTGAGGGACCAGAGAGAGAGAAAATTATTGGGAAATTTCATCATCGAACCCTCTAAACTTCTCAAAGAAATTCATCCTGTTTGTCCTTGTAAATATATCCAGCACTTGAGGATGTGCATGGAGTCTAGTGGAGTTAGTGGGCTCTTTTCTCATAAACCCCCCCATCATACTGCCTATACTTCTTTTGAAAAAAACAAATATGGAGGTGGAGACAAGGATTTTGAGTGAAATAGGAAAACAGAGGGGACTGTGTTTAAAAAGAAAAGAAAAGAGAAATTCCTTTTATGTATCTTTACCCTTCTAAAGACTTATTTCATCCTCAGATTGAGACCACTTCCTTCATATATTGATATTTAAAAGGGGGAATTCATGAACCCTACCTCTCCAGACTAGAATTCATGCCAAAAATCATGTTTTCTCCTTTCAAAATGACTCACTTCCCCTCCTATAGAAACTCGTTGTCCCTCCTATAGATTTCTTGTAGAAAATGCCGAGAGCAAGAATATGGAGGAAATCGATGGAGGATGGTGGTTACAAGGCTGTGGGGGCACAAGAAGACTGCTATGTGGCTAAGTTACGAGGAGAAAATGAAGAAAAGTTGGTGAGAATGCACGGGGACGAGTGATCAGTACCTTTTATGGATATTTTCAGTTATGAGTGTTAGGCGCAAAAGGTGTACGTTGCCTGAATTAGGACCGTTGGTCCCCACCTGCTTGGTCATCATGGCCCTTCCTCATAATCATCCCTCATTATTGCATCGGAGTTAACTCTTCCTCCCACTACCTGTCCGTGGCATCTTATGCTTGAGTTGACTGTGCGCACGTGTGGGTGACATATCGGTTGAGTGGAGTCAACTAAATGAAGGTGGCGAAGTTAACTGGCCACCTTTTGATTTCAACCATCTCATTGCCTTTGTATTATTTCTAATTATACAAATGCAAATAGAGGAGTGATTTAGTTACTTACCTGTAATCCGAGTGTATTTGTTGTGAGGTGTTGTGGCTTTCTTTGCTGCATGCCTTCATTTTTCTTCATGCATGCTATCTTTGCTTGTTGATGTGTGTGTTGTGCTTTTACACATTCTTCTTTTGTTGGAGCTAAGCTGCATGGGCCTTTTCAACCTACAGATGTGCACTCCTTTGCTATTGGTGCTGGACTTTTATGGGATTAGCTGCTACAGGAATCCCTACAGGAGCTCCTGTAGCTGCTTCTCCCCTGGAAACTTCAGCTTTTCCCTGTGCTTGTAGCTTGAGAATAATTCCATAGGTGTAATGAATGATGGAGGGATAGTAGTTAAGCTTAAGGCAAGGTTATTGGTGCCTTTTCCTTTCTTTATTTTTGTTTTTTTCAGTTGGGATAGTAGGTAAGCTTTAGGCAAGGTTATTGGTGCCTTTTCCTTTTTTTATTTTTGTTTTTTTCAAAACTGAAACACTGTCTTTCTGTGTTTTTTTCTTGGATAGGAAAAAAAATAATGATGCTTGGAGTGTGATGCAAGCTTGGAAATGATGGTAAGGAGGCTTGAAGGTGATAAGAGGGATCATAGGTTCCTCATGAAGCTGTTCTTGTCCCTCAAGCTGCCTCCTGTAGACACTTTTGGCTATCTGTCATTCTTACAGGAGCCTCCTATAAAAAACACAAAGCCTCCTATAGAAAACACAGTTTTGAAAGAAAAGAGGTATAGTGGGTCGAAAGAGATGCCAAAAATGATGGAGGAAGGTGTGGAGAAGATGATATGGGTGTTGGTATGAATGTCAGAGTTCCCTTGGCACCTTCTTCTTCTCCCTGTAGTCCTCATGCAAATCTACAATGCAATAAAAATTCATTTTTCTTTCTCTTTTTTCCTTTTTTTTGAAAACAAATAGGGTGCCTCAGAGAGGTTTTCGCCCTAATTTCTTGCCTTGGGTGCCTTCTAGGGAGGTTTTCACCTAGGGATATTATTCTTTCATTTTCTTTCTTTTTTCTCTCTTTTTTTGACATCACTGGGCTGCCTTAGGAGAGGTTTTCAACCTAATGATGGGACTCAAACACCTCATGGAGGTTTTCACTTGAGCCCTTATTTTTTCTTTTTTCTTTAGTGAGCTGGTGAAGTGGAAGCTAAGACATGCTCCACTACTATCACTGATTTATTCAAATCTTCAATAAACTCTTGCTCAAAATAGGTTTCTTGTAGACTTTCGACTGATGTCCATTGACAAGCATGGTGATGGCTTCATCATCAATGGTTTTGATAAGAACTGAAACATTGTCATTACATTTCTCCACAGTGTAGGGTCCTAGGCATCTTGTCCTCAGCTTGCCTTTGAAATCCTTGTATCTTGAATCATAGAGTATTTCCCAATCTCCCTCTTGGAGTTGCTTCTCCCTGATATTTTTGTCGTGCCATATCTTTCTTTGACGCTGAACTACCTCTGTATGGAGAAGGGCTTGCAATCTGTATTCATCTAATCCATTGAGCTAAAGTAATCTCTCCTTCTATGCATGGTTGAGGTCTAGGTCCAGCTAAGTTGCCATCCTTAGGGTATTGAATTCAAACTCTATTGACAGCAAAGCTTTCTTCCCATAGACCAGTTCATAGGGTGTGAACCCTATGGTGGTCTTCCATGTTGTGTTGTAGGCCCAAGTGGCCTCAATTAATCTATCCGCCCAGTCTTTTCTGTTGTTGCTCACTACCTTGGCTAGGATTCCTTCCAATGCCCTGTTAGTGACCTCCACTTGCCCATTGGCTTGTGGATGGTAAGGGGTGGAAGTCATGTGATTGATCTTATGATGTGTGAGCAGGTGTTCAATCAGGTTGGAAGTGAACTGGCTGCTTTGATTTGTGACCAACTCTCTCAGATACCGGAACTTGTAGAATATGTTTTCCCTCAAAAACTCAACTACTTTTTCCTTTGTCGTTGCTTTGATTGCTTTTGTCTCCACCCACTTTGTCAGGTAGCCAGTGCACACAATGATTTACTTCTTCTGCTTTGAAGGGGGGTTGATAGGCCCCACAAAGTCCATGCCCCACTTTTTAAATGGCTCAAAGGTCACTTGAGGCTGCATGGGCATTTCATCCTTTGGAGTGGGTTTCCCCATCCTTTGACACCGACCACACTGGATCGTGTATCTCCTCACATCTTGATGAAGAGTGGGCCAGTAGTAACCTGCTTGCAATATCTTGAAGGTGGTTCTTTCACTGCAAAATGACCTCCACAAGGCCCATCATGACAGGTTAGGAGGATGTCAAATAGTTCCTCCTCCCTAACGCATCTTCTCAAGATCTGATCTGGGCCAAGTCTGAAGAGATTGCCTCCAATCCAGGTGAAAGGGGCATTTTTTCTTACTATCTTGCTCCTCTTTTGAGGATAGGTGTGGTGGGAACTGTTCTGAAACCAAGTAGTTTGTTATATCAGCAAACCATGGAGAGAGTAATGATATATAAAATAGGTGTTTATCTGGCATTTGGTCATCCACCATTCCTTCTTCACCTACAGGGAAATTAACTCTAGACAAAAAGTCAACAACAACATTCTCTTTACCAGAGTTATCAATAATGGTCAGATCAAACTACTGTAGTAAGAGAAACCATCTAATAATGCAAGCATTGACATCTGGCTTGTTCATTAAATATCTAATTGCAGCATGATCGGTGTGCACAAAGGTTTGATAGCCTGTGATATAATGTCTGAATTTGTTTAAGGAATTCACGACACCTAGGAGTTTCTTCTTAGTCACTGTATAGTTTAACTCTGTCTTTGGCAAGTTTTTGCTTATAAAGTATATGGCATAAGGTAACTTTTCATCAATTTGTCCCAAGGCTGCTCCTATTGCTTTGTTTGAGGCATCTGTGTGAATGTGAAAGGATAGGGCCCAGTTTGGGCCTCTGAGAATTGGGGCAGTCACTAGCTTGCTCTTCAAGGTATCTAGGGCTTATTGACAATTTTCCGACCATATGGACTCAACATCTTTGCCTAGGAGGCCAAACAAAGGAAATGCTAACTTGCTGAAGTCTTTAATGAATCTCCTATAATATCTAGCTAAGCCTAGGAAACTTCTAACATCTCTCACCTTTTGAGGAGGTGGGACCCTTTGGATGATGGCAATTTTGTTGGGGTTTACCTGCAGTCGTTGTTGAGATATTGCATGACCTAGCACCATCCCTTCAATCACAAAAAATTCACATTTTTCTAGACTGAGGGACAGGTTCATCTCAATACACTTATCTAGAACTTTGCCTAGGTTAGATAAAGCTTCCTGAAAGTCAGATCCATAAGGAGTAAAATCATCCATGTATATTTCTACTGCATCATGAACCAATGTAGAAAATATACTCAATACCGCTCTTTAGAAAGTGGCTGGAGCATTGCACAAACCAAAAGGAAGGATTTTATATGCAAAGGTACCCAAAGGACAAGTGAAAGTGGTCTTATCTTGGTCTTCTGGGCTGATTTGGATCTGATTGTACCCGCTAAACCCATCTAGGAAGGAGAAAATTTTTTTCCGTGCCAGACTGTCTAACACTTGATCTATGAAAGGTAAAGGAAAATGGTCATTTTTAGTGGCTTTGTTCAATTCCCGATAGTCGACACAGATTCTTCACTTACCATTTTTCTTTAGCACTATCACCAAAGGAGAGACCCATTCACTGTTAGAGATGGGATAGATGAATCAAACATCAAACAATTTCTGCAGTTCTTCCTTAACAATATCTTTGAGTGTTGGGTTCATCCTCCTTTGAGGCTGCCTGATTGGCTTGCAACCTTCCTTGATGTATATATGATGAGTACATACCGAAGGGTGCACTCCCTTCATTTCCTTATAACTCCACACAAAGACATTTAGATGTTTTCTCAATATGCTACATAGTTCTTTCTCTTGAGAAGTAGATAAAAATAAATTAATTTTTATGGTAAGAATGTTTGAATCTTATTTTTGATAGTGGAAATAAATTTAATATCATCAAAATTTTTCAAACACTTAAAATTCTGAAACTTAAATAACTATAACTACAATTTCTAAAATTTCTTTAAAAAATCGCAAAATTTTATCAAAATAATACCAAAATTTCCTTGAACAAATTTACTTCTTATTAAACAAAATTTCGCAAATTTCGAAGAAACTTCCGTCCATGTATTTTCCCTATATGTGGCGGATACTTTCCAAAGTAAATGTTACGACGGTGATAACGGTATCATAGGTTTGAACTTTGAAGTCCATGATGTGGAAGATGGATACTTTTTCGTCATTGGTTGATGTAAGCGCAATTACGTGCGAATCCAGGTCAGCATTTTCTTTTCTTTTGCGTGTGGCGTCGGGACATGACTTAGAATATGCTCTTCTTCTTTTTATTGTTGGGGGTAATGTTGGTCTTTGACGAGGCAGTTGTCTATAATGTGATTTTTTGGAAGCTTTTTTGGTCGGTTTTTCCGGTCAAAATCCGGCAGGTATTTATTGGAATGGCAAGTTTGATAGCTAGTTTCTGCACAATCAAAGCGTCCTAAGGGTTTTTCAGGTGCTGGATCCAAATATGAAGTTAAAAAACCATTTTAACTGCAAGAAATCAAGATTTAACGTCAATCGCTTCCGCCGGATTCCGTCATCGGAATCTCCAAAAAGTCGCATTATAGACAACTCCCTCATCAACTTGTATCATTATGGATTTAGTTGAAGGGTTAGAATTTTTTATTAGGTTAATGAGTTATTAATATGTGTGGGAGTATATGTTGATTGTTGAATAATGTACTTGTTTTAATTTAATGGTAGATATATATTGCTTTAGTGTATTTATAATTCAATAGATTTGGAAATATTGATTGTCTATTTGAAGTCATCAAATTTCTTCTAAGTATAAAATATAATGTGTTATTTTTCATTGTTTATTTTGAATTTTTGAATGCTAAATGTAGTATATATAGGATCAAATAAATGTTCTAATCATACAACTTTAATTTCTTTTGGTTATATATACATAATTTTTAAAATAATTATTATATATTAAAATTCGACATTAAAATATTTTACAAATATGTACATTTAGACATTTTATCATGCCAATTAAAATGATTTTTTTTATAATATATTTTTTAAGTATATGTAAATATTAATTCATAATAAATTTTATAATAATCCATATTGAATTTTTTGTATACAACATTAAAATATTAAATATTAATATTATTATAGTTATATATATTTAAATAAATTATAATATATAATTTGTTAGAATCATTTTAAAATTAAAAATTCAAAATAAAATTGACTAAAATAAAATTAAATGATTTGATTTTGTTTTTGATCTTATAATATTCGTTTTCCTCATCATGGTCTTGATGAACCTAAATTTAGATTAGAAATGTGATTTTTCCAGAAAATTTAACAATTAAAATATTTTATTTTAACAATTTTTTTTCTATATATAAATATATATGAATTTATATGAACATAAATATTTAAATATTTTGAAAAATATAAAATTTAAATATCTTAATCATAATTTTATTTTTATTTATTTTGAATTACTTTACATTTATTTCATTTATTAATTTTTATTTCTATTTTTATTTTAAAAAATACCAAACAAAAAATACTTATACATCCTCTCGTACCAAATTATACCCGCCTTAACAACAATAAAAAGCGTCTCACCCAAGCATGCAAACCTGTTGGTCCAACGAAAAAAGGCATCCTTGGACGACTCAATTTTAGAGAGAAAGATATATATCATATCAGGAAATCTAATCTCACCTTTATTACCTTAGCTTCCAAGCTAAGAAAAGTGGCCTTCCCCTAATTAATTCCAGCTCTCCCCCACACATACAGTAGTATCACCAAATATATGTATATATGTATTTGTTTCCAGTTGTATGCACAGGCCGAACTGCTCTCAGGCGCAACCTGTGGAAAACGCTCCACCTCAGACTCCAATAAGTGTGGCCCATAATCAAAGCTCCTGGCCACTGCCTCATTTTCGTGGCCGCGATCCCTCGCCCTGGTGATAGCCCGTGTTTACAGGCTCCTCATTTACCTGTGCATGGACTACGCCATCGTTCTGCTGTCTTTCGTGCTCTGTACTTTTTTACGGGAGATATTTTGGGACAAGGGCTAACCAGCCTGTTATAGGGCATTAAATGCCTTAGTACATATATGCTCTATAACAAAATAACACACCGTTTTTACTTTTAATTTATGTAGCCACCAAAAACTGTATGTTATTTTATTATAGAGCATGCATGTACCAAGGCATTTAATGCCCTATAACAAGCTGATTAGTCCTTGTCGCCATTAATCGTGGCGGGGATTGTCGTCCCGTACGTATTGTATTCTGTACAAACCCATCTCGCCATGATCCTCAACCTGGGCTTAGCGCGGGGGCAAGTGTTGGCCATGGGTCTGCTGTTCCTCGCGATCTGCAGCTTCTCCCGGGAGCTCATCTCGTTGCTCTTGCTGCTGGGGGCGGTCGTCTTCTGGTACGTATTGTACTTGTCACAGAGGCTTCTGCTGGAGATCTTCAACTGGGCGGCGCTAGCCTGGTTGGGTATGCTCACAACCCCGGTGCTCCTCCTCACGGGGTATAAAGAGATCATCTTCGTATCACTTGCTGTGGGGTTTGCGATCGTTGTCGTCGACGCAGCGTTGCATTGGTTGGCCTACCACGTTTAGAATTCACGCCCACATCTCATTCCCTTCAAATTATGGTAAAGCGTATATTTTATTTTATTACATATTGGTTTATTCAATTCACTTTATTTTTACAAATATAAAATTGAATTTCGTATTTATTTTTTCAATGGACAAGGTCCATTAATTCAATTTCACGTTAACCTTGTTTCAATGCTTTTGAAAAAAAAATTTAATAATTTGATTTTTATTTAAATTAAAAACTGAAATTACACTTATTTTGAGTTTTAATCAGTAAAAAAAAATTATTGTCGAAATATAAACATGCGAATATAATTTTATTTTTAAATATAAAAGAACCACAGAAATTTTATAAAAGTGTTTTATAATGATTATGGAAGATTAGAGGGTTTTTTAAAATCGTTTTTAATTTTAATTAAAATTATTGATTTCTATTAAAGTGAAGATGGCTTGACTATTAAGGAATCATATTAATTAGTGAATATTCAGAGGGAGAGGTGTGAACTTTTTTTTCGTGTAAACCCTTATTAGAATGTACAACTTTTTGTCCCAACAAATTTGATTTTTTTATGGAGCTTAATAGATTTTAGGTTAAATGGATTTATGTATAGGTTGAAAAACCTAGTTTTAAAATTAAGAATTTTTTATTTTCATTTTTTAAATTTCACTTTCTTTACATAATACATATATGCTTGATCTTTGGTTGATGTTGAAACATTTTAGTTTAAATGGAAATATAAATATTTTATTTATGATGTACCATGTGTATATTGGAATGTTTTTTTGTCTGTTTCTTTTAAATGGATATGAATCACTCTTGAACTCCGGAGTCAAGGTTTCTCATAGTAGTTATTTTAGATTTTCAAAATTAATAGTGAAAATGCTTATTGAAAAAATAATACATTTAAATTAATTTTTTTATTAAAATTATATATATCTATACAAAGTTGTATATTAATTTTTTATTTTTTATAATGTAGAAATGCTTTTAAAGGTGTATTAAAAGAATTTTCTAAATATATAAAATTTGAATACTTAATTTATTTTTTTGAATACATTAATATATTTAAATAGATTAACTACACTAATATATTTTAAATAATTTAAATATATTAATTATATCTCAATAAAATGTGAGTAGATTAATATATTTGGATTAAGTTAATAGTTAGAATAAGTTTAAATTACTTAATTATTTATTTTTAATATATATAAATATTTAAATAACTCATATATATATATTATATATATTATATATATATATATATATATATATATATATATATAATATTTATATATATAATAATAAATAATAATAATATATAACAAGTTTATATATTATTTCGCTCTATGGATAAGAACACTTGATTATGTATGGCGGTGGGCAGAATTTCTCAGTTTTTTGCGACGAATGCGCTCATGTGCAATGGGCAGGCACACCCCTATGGGCTATGAGTCATGCAGAGAGCGCAATGGTTAAAGGCGACCGGCATGTGTGTGTGCATAGCAGCTGACGAGACCGACGAGCGCCCGATGAGATGTGCGAAAGGTGTGCGACGATAGAGGGTGACACGGGCAACCCGTAGATGGAAAGTGCAACGAGGGCAAGTTTATAGGCTGCCTAGGAAGAGTGATGGGTGGAGGCCGACTTGAAAAAGTGGACCTGACAAATATATTGGAGTGGCTCGGTCGATGTGTATAATGGGTAGACCAACGCATACTTGGGTCGACAACCGTGTCACTTGGATGTGGTAGTGTGGGTATATATAAACACTTAGACATGACATTTAAGGCAATGAAGGATCTAGGTGGGGAGCTTGTTCTGAAGTTTCATAGGAGTTTGGATAAGCAAGGGAGACATAAGAAGACAAACCGAAGATTGGGTGAGTTTCAGGATGAATAGGTGCAAGAACTGGCAGGCAGGCAGTCTGAACGACCTGAGGGTGCGGTAGGGTGACCCAACCCGGGTGAGCTGAACGACCCGAGGGTGAGGCAGGGTGACCCAAACCGGGTGAGTTGAATGACTTGACGATCCAGAAGGGCGACTTGACTTGGATGAGTTGCACGACGGGTAAGTCTGAATGATCGACAGGGCTAAATGACTGACAAAGGTAACTGACAAGTAGGGCTGAATGATTGACAAAGATGAACGACCGACATGGCTGAACAATAGTGAAAATGCAAAATTGTTCTAATGTAAGGAAACTTGGGGTTTCCTCATAACTTGTGTAGGCAATAGATAGTCGAGTAGCTGCAAGGTTGTGATATGACACTTGGTGGATTGTGTAGGCCAAGGGATTTGATAGCACATGACTGTTGTAAACTTGTAATTGTAAGATATTGTACATTATAGTTGTATATTATAGTGGGCAGACTTTATGAGAGTTTCCCCTCCAAAGTATATGTGTGTTATACTTGTATGGTTTATAATTTTTGCTGCTTAATGATTGATGAATGTTAATTGAAGTAAATGTTATTTGACTACATTGATAAGAACACTTGATTAGAAAGTTGGCTAAGTGTTGGAATTAGGCGTAGACCATACACTCTAGCATTCGTCAAAAGAAAAAGTATAGTGGTGTTGCACCCACCTATGTGTGGTTGAACGACTACCATTGGGATAGGGGTGTGACAAATGGTATCAGAGCTCTTTTCGCAAAGCTTTGTAGATTGAAGATTTGAAGCATAAATATGACGATAGGGTTGTAGTTGGTATTGAAGCTTGGACACTTGGGATTTGAACCAAGTGCGACAGGTTGAGCAAGGGTGAAGCATTATGTTTGGGCCAAGTTGAACAACAATATATGAAAAGTTTGGAAGAATATCACGGGACGCTCTAGCTTACCTTATACAAATTGAGGCGTATGAAAAAAGAGAACCCACAGATTTGAGATGAACTTCAAGTCTTGGAAAGAAACGTTGAAGAAGAGCCTCTTCGACTTAGTTGGGCAATGGAGTAGGATGTAGCTACAGATTGCGATGATGAAGAAGAAGTTGTGATATATGAGGATGTTGTAGCTTTGATAACGATGGAGGAAGAACTTGGTGTCATGAAACTTGACCAAGTTGGACCAGGATCATACATATTGCAAACATTAATGGATGGAGGCACTCACACAGAGGAGCCTCATGATGAAGTAATTATTATTGTTACTTCTGTTTCATTGAAGCTTTTGGAGGATGGGCCATATGCACCGATGAGAAAAGGGAGTTTTTTAATGCAATGGACAACTTTTCCATGGATGACTACGATGTGAACTTGGGTTTTGATGAAGCAAGGAACATTGGTTGTCGCAGAGCTTGTTGGGGCAATTTGTGACCTTATGACAGAAAGTGAAAATTATTGTGACAAGGGAGGAACACAATGATCATTGCAGAGGATTAGTCGTGCTTTAGCCATATGGAGAATTGGCTAAGTGCCTGACATGACTCATGGACAGATTAGAGAGGACACACCAAACTTTTGATGATATGATACTTGGGTGGACTTCTTCTTGGTTGTGACCAAGAGAAAGACTTGGTGGTTAGTGGGGGAGGAAAAAATTGTGGAAGGAACCTGTGACATGATATGATATGATGTGATATCTGATTTGAGTGATCAGGGACACTAAACCTGGTTGAAGACAAAGATGTGATGACCAATGTTGTGATGAGTCTACTCAAATAGACAACATGAGCAACTTGAGTCATGGACATCAAGTTGGATAGATGGAGCATGGCAGACTTCTTATAGGGGAATTATGCAAAAGCACTTATAGAGATGTCACTTATGGGCATCCAATGAGGAGTGACAAGGCAGGGATGTTGTACAGATAGACTTGTTGGTGTGACGCAGAGACATTTTACGCATGAGTCTATGGAGATGTTGTGCACATTTTTACAACAAGGCCATGGACTAATTGGTTTTGTGAGAAGCGTATGGGAGTATCCATACTGCATGGAAGGAAGATACATATTGCAGTGGAAATTGAGACTAAGAAATGTATGCTTTTCGAAGGTGTTGGTTGGCAATGATGCATAGGTGTTCATGAGGACTTGAGAGAGTTGCAGCTAGTGGAGACTTCATGTTATGGTGGTCTTGGAGTATCTAATTCATTAAGGAGATGAGGTCATAGGTGTACCTAAATTTGATGCAGTATGGGATGCATACCTTTGGGCACATTTATGGGGTGTGTTCAGAGGGAGACTTGATGGATGTGATCGAAATGAGACACTTTGGAGTTGATGGAGTTACAACGATGGAGATGCCTTGGTGGTAGAACTTGGGCATGAGTTGATTTGATGAGACTTCACCTCTTTTGATAAACACGGTGGTTGATTGGTTTATGACCATAGGTAGCACATGGATGATAAGGTAGCTGTAGAATTTCCCCTTTGATAGGTTTGCGGGATGACATATTGCAAATGAGATGGAGGTTGCTTCATGGACTTGGATATGGCGCATTGAGCATTGGTTTGATGAGAGGATATTTTCATTTTGAGGAGATGAACCTCACACATATGGATGATGATGCTTGGATAGATACAACTGATTGATATACAACACATCGACACCAACAACATGGACAACATGTTGCAGACGAGATGGAGACTACTTCATGGACTTGGGCATGGCTTACTTTACACTTTGATAGAGATGGGATAGATTCTTGATCGAGTTGATGTTGTGATAGGATACTGGAGAAATGAATGAAAATATCATGAGAAGGTTCATTCTCATGGTTTGAGCATGACAGTTTGAATGATCACCCGACTATTTCAAGTCATGAGGGTCGATAGTAAACTGAGATATGTTTGAGTTGAGATGGAGTATCATGGTATTAGTTCGCATGATTACAATACATGATGGGTCGGCACGATATATGTTGCAATGATAGCATGTAGCTTGAGTTGGAGGGATCAACCTTCCACAATAGTGAAGCATGTGGAGATTGTGACAGATGTGGTTGATGATCATGGATTAATGAGGCTTTCCCATTTGATGGAGTCATGAGCCTTTATGGTTTGTGTGATGATGGAGCAAAGGTGGGCAACATGGAAATTTTTGAAATGTTGGAGCTAGCAACACTTTGCGATGATATATGATGGAGTTGTCGAGGACAATAACCAGTTGTCGAGGACGATAACCTTATTTAGAGTGGGGGAGAATGTCAGGCCCACCAGTTGAGTCAAGCACGACCATGTGCGGTGGGCACCTGAACTTGGTTATGTTCAACAATAGGAAGACTTTCTCGGTTTTGTGCGATAGGCAGGTGTGCCACTATGTTCGAAGCATCATGCAGGGAGCGCATTGGTTAAAGGCAACGGGCGAGACCTGTGAGTGCCCAGTGTGACGTGTGAAAGATGTGCAATGACGAAGGGCGTCACAGGTGACCCGTGTGACCCATAGATGGAAAGTGCGAAGAGTTGGCAAGTGTAACGAGGGTGATTTTACACGCTGCCTAGGAAGTGTGATGGGTGAAACTGACTTGAAAAAGTGGAATTGATAGATATATTGGGGTGGCTAGGCCGATGTGTAGAATGGGTTGGCCAAACCATACTTGAGTGGATGGTCGTGTCACTTGCATGTGGTAGTGTGGGTATATATACACACTTCATTCAAGGGGAGCTTGCTTTGAAGTTTCATAGGATTTTGGATGAGCAATGGAGATATAAGGAGATGAACAAAAGGTCAAGCGAGTTGTAGGCTTAAAAGGTGTAGGAACTGAGAAGCGAGTAGTCTGAACGAATCGAGTGCACAATAGAGCGACTCGACTTGGGCGAGATAAACAACCCTAGGGCGTGACAGGGTGACCCAACTTGAGTGAGATGAAAAACCCAAGGGTGCGACAGGACAACCCGACCCGGGTGAGCTAAATGACCAACAAGAATGACCGACTGACAAGGCCAAAAGACCATCAGGGTTGAACGACTGATAGGGCCGAACAACTGGTAGAGCTGAATGACCGGCATGGCTAAACAACAGTGAAACTGCAAAATTGTTTTGAGGCAAGGAAACTTGGGGTTTCCTGATAACTTGTGTAGGAAATAGGCATCTGAGTAACTGCAAGGTTGTGACATGACACTTGGTGGATTGTGTATGCCAAGGGAGTTGGTAGCACATGACTACAGTAAACTTGTAATTGTAAGATATTGTACATTACATTTGTATATTATCTTGGGCAGACTTTACAGGAGTTCCCCCTCCCTAGTATATGTGTGTTATAATTGCATGGTTTATAATTTTTGCTACATAACGATGGTGAATGTTAATTGAAGTAACTTTTATTCCTCTGCATTGATAAGAACACTTGATTGGAAAATTGGCTAAGTGTTGGAGTTAGGCATTTTCCATACACTCTAGTATTGGTGAAAAGAAAAAGTGTAGTGGTGTCGCATTTGCCTATGTGTTATTGAAAGACTACCACCAAGATAGAGGTGTGACAAGGGGAATCCAACTTCTGCTAACTTCAATCCCATTGTCTTTGTATCACTCTCTCTATACATGAAATTGTCATATTTATTTATCTCTATAATAAAACTGGAAATATTATATTTCAAATATTTTTACAATATATAGATGATCTAGATTGAAATATTTTCTAAACATGTTTCTTACTTTATATTAAAAAATTGATGAATTACATATTATTAAATTTTGGATATTGAGTTAATTTATTTATTGTCAACCTTAAATATATGAAATTGATATTGAAATATACTAATTAGCATGAATATTCAAACATTTTTTTTAAATCATATTAAAATATTATTAAAAAGTAAAGAATTTCACATCTTCATAAAAATATAATTTTATTGTGTTAATTTTCAATCACTTAATCTATTGAAGTATTAAGTAGTTTGTAATATTTTTTTTTCTACGTTAAGACTAACTTAAGTACCCACGGGGGATTTGAACAAGTGACCTATCACAAGGAGTGCCTTAACAGCGCACCCATTCACCGTCAATCCAAAGCCCCGTGGGCTAAGTAGTTTGTAATATTAATAATGCTTTTAATTAAAATTAACCAATATGTATATATATGTTTTGTTTTACTATAGTTAACATTTTTTTATTTAGTGAATATCTTATTTATATTTTAAATGCAACATGTCTCAACTTTAGTTTGTGAACAAACGGAATTACACATCTCTCTCATACAGGCTTGGACATTTCCCCTCTCGACCTAATAACAATAATATTTAATATCTTTATCCCTAGAATTAGACATCATGTATTTAAAAATATAAAATTTATTATTGATTAATATGTCAATTTAATTCGATGAGTTGAGCTGAGATTCAGTTAGGATTGAACAATTTAAGAGCTACACCTATCATGCTACAAGAAGAGGTTGGTTGTGTTGTGTCCATTATGATGGATATAGCTGAGATCAATGGGAAATATTTGCTATGCAAGATATGGAAACATACGCAGGTTGAAGAAATGTGTATCAATTTGATCCTACAACAATTGTGACCTCCACAGTACCATTCAGTGGATAGATTCATTGCTAGAGTGTATCATTATTGGAATGTGACCATGCCATGGAGACTGAAATGATCTATCATATCATTGTTGAAGCCTGGAGCTTATTGTGGTGACATTTAAGCCTGTAGTGTAGAGTTTGAAGTTGTGTCAAAGACAAATGTTGAAGACATTCTGAAATAAAATGGTATGTGTGGTAAATCAAATACTAGTGGTCCAACCTTCCAATCTTGTAGATATTTGTTGTGGCTACCCGTGTAGATGAATAGTAGAAATATCATAGTTTGAAGAGAGGTAAGTATCCATGTTTTTCTTCTTGAAAGAAAACATTACATATAATTTTTTTGAAAGTATCCATGAATCATTTGAATAAAAGGAATGCATATGTATATCGTTTGCATAAAATATTATCCACGTTGTTTTCTTGGAAAGACTACATTGTAAATGATAAATTAACTGTGCTAATCTTTTGGAAAAAAATGCATATCAATCTCTTGCATAAAATATAAGTAACCATGTTATTCCTTGAAAGATTACAAATGAATTCTTGTGCATGGAATGATAAGAGTCAATATTATTTTCATGAAAACTTGCATATGAATTTTGTGCATGAAAGTGGTAAGAATTAGGGTTATTTTTCTTGAAAGGTTGCACATATGGATCTTGTGCATACAAAAATAAGATTCCAAGCTAATTTTCTTGAAAAATGTGTTTGTATACATAGAAGTAATGGCTATCATATTATATTTCTTGGAAAATAAATATGTATTTGCATGCACAAAAGAATAACTATTATAGTAGAGAATTATGTGTTTATATGCAAAAATATAATGACTGTTGGGTTAGTTTCTTTCAGATAAATATTATGTATTTGCATGCACAAAGATACCAACTAATGTGCTAGTTTAATTTAAAAGAATATTTGGGTATTTGCAGAGGTTTTTTTTGGAAACAAGTTTTTCTTATGCAAAGAACATAATAGCAGTTGTGGTGTTTAGCTCATAGAAATATGTCCCTCTTCTTGTGCAAAGAGATAGGGATAACCATGGTGATTCTTTTAAACATTATTATGATAACCATGGTGATTCTTTAAAATATTACAGTCTTCTTGTGAGAATGGGTAGATTTTCATGCCTTGGTAATCTTATGTACTTTAATTTACACATTTGAGATTTGGATCGATATACTTGTGTCATAGTCATAACATATAAATATCAATCGACATGTTTTGGTAGCTATGTGATTTCAATTAATGCATTTGCGGTGTCAATAAAAGAGGCATGTATCGATACTTTGTATATATTTCATTTATGCACATGAATGGATGTTTGAAGCATAACTAGTAGAAGAAATTTATTTGGTTTGATAAATATTTTGATGTCAGATTTTGCTGACATTAGTAATTGCAAGAATGGATTGTGACTTATGCAAAATATGGATTATATTTAACATTATGGCATATAGTGTACTAATGGCCCATGCAGATTGAGGGATTAACAAACACGCCACAAAGACACGGTGTTTGAGGAATTTTAGGGGTGTGTAAATGATATCATGATTAATGTAATGACCTCTAGCTAGTTATGTTGAATTTAAGATGAAATTTCTTTGTAAATTTCTTAACAATGGTCTAGGGATGGTATCCCTTATTTCCATTATGTGAGGGGTGAATGCCCTTATGAAAGGTTTAATAAAATAAATGTTTGTTGTTTTTTCCCTATGTGGTTTCACGGGTATATCAATTTCCATTTATGTGTTTCCTACTTTGTTGCTTTGATGATATTGCTACCTTGCATGACAATGGCATTTACATGATCAAATTTGTGATTAACTAGCCTAATTAGATGAACAATAATAATGATGTAACGTTACAAGAAGGAGTTTTATGTTAGTACTATGTAACAATGATTGTTACGTGATGATACTTGTTATATTCCATTTCTAAAGTTGCATTAGTAATGATGATAATTGTATCTAATGATCAATTAAGGAATATGGAATAAGTGATTGGAAATTTTACATATTAGTAAATCCAACATAAATTTTTTAATCCTATGTATTTTTACATGAGGTTTACCGAGGGATGTTACAAGTGGCATCAAAGCAAAAGGTTGTAGCACTAGCACTTTTGGGAATCTATAAGCAGAGAAGAAGTAGAGGTATGATGCTTTTGTATATAAGATCAGTTATGATTCTAATGAAAATTACATGGAAAAATATGCATTAGATTTCATTTTACATGAGATGCATGATGGTGTTAATAACCATATTGAAGAATGATAAGTGTAATGTTTTTTCTAAGGAATAACTATGCGTAAGACATTTGAGTATTTATAAAGATAGAAGACAATAAAATTTTTGTTGCATTGTTTGTAGCTAAATCATGAACAATTTTGAATACTCACATTGTAATTAGTGATGGTATGGATTAACTACCAACCTTTTCATGCACACTCTTATGATAATTTTTAATGGTTCACTTAAAAAAAATTGATTAGAGTTACAATGCACTGCTTATAAGAAAAGAATGAATGCATGTATTGTTCTGTGTGATAGAGAAAGAAAGTAGAAGGTGGGGGTTGTCCTTGAAGAGGACAATAGAATGTTTTAAAATAAATTGAAAGAACACCTTTGAATGTTGAAACTAAACAATGAGTTAAGTAGTAGGTCTTGACTATCATGAAAAATTGTCGATTGAGTCTAATTGTGGATTTTGATTGGGTTATGATGATTAGTAGCATTGATTATTTAGTATATTATACTACCTTTCATGAATTAATATTTCATGAAAACATTGTTAGTAAATACAATGTTAATATATTGTAGCCGATCAATTGAAAAACTATATTGGAATATGCATCAGTCGGTTCTTAATTTAGGATTATTGTTAAAATGGTAAACAATGTGATCCTCGTGGATTATTCTTATGGTAAGAATAAGTTGTTTGAATTTGGGGTTTATTGGCTTCTAAATTTTTACCATGTGTTATTGAAACTCATTGAGTAATAATGGTGAATTAGTGTTTTTGTATGAGTAAATTTTTGTACAAGATTTTACGCATAATAATAGAGTATACAAGAAATTACAATGATTACGGAAGTGGATACTTGTTTAACAATGCATACGCATGACTATCAGTTCTTGAACATTACAAATAACTTCAATCATGATAACAATAGAGTCTCTAAAAGTGACTGATAAATAGAAATGCATTGTTATAATAAGACATAAAGGAAAGGATTGTTGCCTTTCTTATGAACATGCATAAATAATAATTAATAGGATAAGGGCAACCAAGATTATTCGATAGTTTAATAATGTACTAAAATGCATGAGATGAAATAGATGATGTATGTTCAAGCAACTTAACAATATAAATAATAATAATAAGATGTTGTTTATTACATTGTCTGTTCAAATTTTACATCTCTACAACTTGATGATTTAATGATGATGTTAACCGATATGCATCATATATCTAATAAATATGTTAATTTGATCCTTTAGAAATTCATCTTGTGTGTGTAAATAGTGCCTTGACATTACATATTAAACCTAATTAGTTAACTCCATTATGTTGTGGAAATATGGTGTCTTCATTTTTCATCGCTAAACAAAAATCTGGATAGTATTTTGAATCTGTTGGAATTACTAATTTGTTTGATCAAGGGAAGTCTATGTGATTAACTTCAATTTAGTAATGTTACATAATGATTGTTGATTAAATATACATGCATAAATGAAATTTCATTTTTCATGAATTAGAACTATGGGAATGCCAATGATTAAGATCCTATTCCCTTAATTGTTGTTTCATAAAACAACTTCATGGAAACTTGGTTTCAATTTTACTATATATAGTTTGGAAGAGGCATTCTAAATCTTTATGCTTACTCATAATGCATGGAATTGGTTTATGAAAAAACAACCACACCAATACCTTTCTGGATTGTTAAAATCTTGAGAACATTGATGCATGTGCAAAGTAAAAATGACAAGATATTTTGTAAATACTAGTATTTTGTAGAAGGTACAATTTTATCAAAAGCAATTGTGACTAATGTTTCTATTGTGATTAAACATGGGTAGCTTAATAAAAGCATATTAATGCCACTAAAGCTCTAATAGCATGGAATGTAAGAACCAATGAAAGGTAAAATGTTGCAATGTGATTTACAATTACAAATTATAATGTTTACTATTATGATATGCAAGATTATGCGTAGAAAATATAGTAATGTTTATTCTAAATTGCATGTTCTTTATTATATGGAAAATTTGAAATTAACACCACTCATGTGACATGAGATGTTAGTCATGTTTTTCTATAAAATTTACTTTTAAATACTTTGAGGCCCACGCTGAGGGTCAAATATGAACACATGATGTACAAATGTTCTTTCTTCTTTAATAGTAATGTGCAATTGTTAGCCATGTAAATTGTAGTGGGAAATGGTGCAAAAGAGATTTTCACATCCCAAATAGTTATAGGACAGCTAGGAAAGGCTGAAGGATGGCCAGGGGCAAAGGTAATTGCATGCCCGAATATCCTCTCCCTTGAGATAGTTGATCTTAGTAAGGGAAAAGGGTTGACTAAGAAGGTGAGAGGGGAAAATCAAGAGGCAACCCTCTTGGTCTTGGAGCCTATCAGAGGAGGCCCAAAAGAGGTAGTTTTTGAACTAAAATTCCTCAAGATAAGACATTGTCATAGGAATATAAAGGACATTGCCAAGAAGAATTCCGTGTTGGACCAAGTTTGGTCATTGTTAAGGAATTTTCTTGGATGTGAAATTGGCTCAATTTGGTTGGTGAAAACTGGTTATCATTAGATGGGAGGAGCACTCTTTTTCCCACTATGGTTTTCATGGAAAACGAAGTTAACTAACCAAGTAAGTGATGTGTTAAAATGAATTTTCGGCATGATTGTGTAAGATTTTTTTTTACATCCTCAGAGGAAAGGAGCCTAGTGCTCAGGAAAGAACTACTTGAAGTTTAGTCCCTCTATTATATTACGAGTCTTTCCGATGTCTTTAGCAAGGGCTGACACAATATGCACTTTGTGCATTTATGATAACTTTGATCATTTCGATGAATAGAGAGCTAGGTGCTCTTTAAGTGCTTGTAAAAGTACTGAGATAAAAATATCACCAGAAATTGCATAAATAATTGATAGTTGAAGATGTTGTGATTAAAATTAATTTGATTATGACTAAGCGATACTATTTGGATTTGTTGGTCATATACTATCGGGTGCTTTCCATGAAGGTTGATAAACCACTCTTAGAGTGCTTGCCACAACTAATAAAACCACTTGTAAGTAAAATTATTCCGTGAAGTGGTTATGATTTCCAATATTATTGACAAATAACAATAAGTCTTATAAATACTTTGTTTTTGTTTTCTTTCCAAAATTAAATAATGGCTAAATGATTGAAAGTAAAAATTGAATATTTTTGTAGTTGTAAATGTTTAAGATTATTGATAAAACATTATTTATTTTACTTATTAGTATTTCTTGGAATTAAATCCTTCATTTTGAAGGGGAAGGATCCACTTTTGGTTGTTCTAAGATAAATGTCATGATTGAAATATGATCTAAAAAGTAGAATGCAAGAGATAAAAGAAATCTAAATAAAAATACAAAGTTTCAGCGGGAAATGAAGACTATGCAAAAACATAATAATGATGAAAGAAGAAAGAGATGGACACCGAGGATAATGTTATCTTTAAGTGCTAGAGTATGTGATATATCTATCCCTAGAATTAGATGTCATGGATTTATTAACATAAAATTTATTATTGATTAATATGTCAATTTAATTCAAGCGGTTGGGCCGAGGATTTAGGGTTGAACGATTCTTTGAAGCTATACCCATCATGATAAAAGTAGATGTTTTTTGTGTTGTGTCCATTATGATGGATAACACTAAGATCAATGGGTAATATTTACTATGTGGGATCTAGCAACATATGCATGTTTAAGAAATGTGTATTGATGTGATCCTTCAAAGATTGTGACTTGCAATGTACCATTGATTTGATATATTCATTACTAGAGCATATCATTATTGCAGTGCAGTTGTACCTTGGAGCCGACCATGATCTAATGTATCATCTCTAGAGAATGGATCTTGTTGTGGTGATATTGGAGCTTATAGTGTAAATTTTGAAGTTCATTTGAAGCCGAATGTTTAAGTTGTACTGAAATTAAATGATATGTGTTGAAAATCGAACACTAATGGTCATTCCTTCAAGACTTGTTGAGATTTGTTGTGGCTGCCAATGCAGATGAATAGTAAAACCATCACAGTTTGATGAGAGATAAGTATCCACACTATTCTTCTTGAAAGAAAATATTGCATACGTATATTTTGAAAGTATCCATGAAGTATATGCATAAAAATAATGTACATGAATATCATTTTCATAAAAGATTAGCCACATTGTTTCCTTGAAAATAGTATATGGAAAAGATAAATTAACTGTGCTAATCTTTTGGAAAAGAATGCATATGATTCTCTTACATAAAATAGAAGTAACCATGTTATTTTTTGATAGATTACATATGAATCCTTGTCCATGGAATGATAAGAGTCAAGATTGTTTTCTTGAAAACTTGCATATTAATTTTGTGAAAGAGAGTGGTATGAATCAAGGTTATTTTTCTTGAAAAGTTACATATGCATCTTGTGCATGCAAAGATAAGAATTCATGCTAGTTTTATTGAAAAAGATTATGTATATATATACACAGAAGTAATGGTTATCATGCTAGATTTCTTGGAAAAGAAACATGTATTTACAGGGAAAAAGGAATGACTATTGTATTATGAAATATGTGTTTATATGCACAAAGATAACGACTATTGGGTTAGTTTATTTTGGATAAATATTATGTATTTTCATGCAAAAAGATAACAACTATTGCGCTAGTTTTCTTTAAAATGGAAAATGTGGTCTTATGCAAAGAAAATAATAGAAGTTGCAGTGTTTAACTCATGGATTTAAATCCCTCTTCTTGTGCAAAGAGATAGTGATAACAATGTTGATACTTTTAAATATTACTATGATAACCATGGTGATTCTTTAAAATATCATTGTCTTCTTCTGAGAATGGGAAGATATGCATACCTTAGTGATGTTATGTACTTTGCTTTCTACATGGAAGATTTGGATGGATATATGTGCATCATAGCCATTCACACACAAAGGCAAATAAACATGTTTTGGTAGTTATGCGTTTTCAATTAATGCATTTGCGATGTCAATAAAAGAGGCATGTCTTGATACTTTGTATACATTTTATTTATGCACATGAACGGATGTTTGAAGCATAACCAGTAAATATTTATTATTTGGTTTGATAATTGTTTTGATGTCGGAGTTTTCTCATGGTAGTAATTACAGGAAATAATTGTGATTTATGCAAAGGATGGATTATATTTAACATTATGGAAGGAAATGAATTAATGGCCCATGTAGATTGAACGATTAAAAAAGACAAGATTATTCACTATAGAGAACAACCTGGCCACAAATACACAGTGGAAAAGGAATTGGGGTGGGGGGGTAAATGATATCATGATTAATGTAATGGGCTCTAGCTAGTTATGTTGAATTTAAGATGATATTTCTTTGTAAAATTTTTAACAATGGTTAAATGATGGGCTCCCCTTACTTCCATTGACTGAGGGGTGGACAATTCGTCACAACAAATCTGATAATATTATATTAAAAATTTGAGATTCTACACTATTACAGTTTTATTTAAATTCTAGATATGTAGATCTTGCTATAATTAGTGCATGCATGTAAAAGTAAATTATACAGAAAAGAAAAGAACGAAACAATAAGATCACACACATATAAGACACAAAATATGCTCTATGGGAAACCCTTTCGGGAGAAAACCCAGTTGGAAGTTGAGGCTGCTTCGCTCTCTTTTGCTGTCTGGAAATATGGCTGCAGATACAAAGAAGTAATGTTTGTGCCCTGTGGGTTGCTACAGTGTGCAAACCCTCTATGTGTGTTCTACCTCCTATCTCTCCTGGCTATATTTTCTCATATATGGAACAAATTCTCTTGAAAGAATGGAATGCCTCTTCCTCCTAGTGGCCCGGTTATAACACAGCCCAATAGCCTACTAGTGGTTTAGTTTGACTACATAAACTCTTAACTATATTTACAAAAAAGACTCTTCTAGAGTCTTCTACATCACAAAAGTGTGGCTAGCCCATTTTTCATGAATAATGGGGGCTGACACTACATCCTCTTGAATTATAGGTTTGAAAACATGAAGGTCAACTTCTGAGTTGCATAACTTTTGCATACGGACTCTGATTGACACAATTCTTGTGCTGTTCGAAATATTTTTGTGTGTAGAATGGCATGAAAAAGTGTGGTGCTTAGGAGACAAAATTTTACTATGAAAACAATTAATTTGATGCCTAAAAACGCTCCCAGAAGGTTTCAGACCCCGTTTCGCCAATCTGGGTCCCGCCGGTGAAAACAGTCTCATGAGTTGATTTCTCCACTTCTTCCACTCCAATTGGATCGAGATGGATGCAGAACAATATAATGATCCAATTTAGATAAAAATACACTTGATAAAGTAAACATTTGCTAGTTTTTCCCTACGGGGTTTCTATTGTGTTTTTAATGATATTACTACCTTGCATGATGATGACATTTATATTATTAAACATGTGATTAACTAGCCTAATTAAATGAATAATAGTAATGATGTAAGTTACAACTGGGAGCTTTATGTTAATATGATGCAACAATAATTGTTACATTATGAGACTTGTTATTCCATTACTAAAGTTACTTTATGCAATGATGATGATTGTATGTAAAATCTATCCTTACAATCATAAATATAAATAAAATCTAAAAATATAATTACATATAAATAAAATCTAAACATATAA